>JAJJMA010176790.1:0-15593 GCA_023529015.1 Papaver nudicaule
GTACACTTGATCATAAGAAGTGAGTCTATACGTCATGAGATGTTACAGAACCAGTAAGTCACTAGACCTTGTAGAGGTGTACCTTGATACTATGTATGCCTTGAAGCCATGTATGAGTATCTCAGGTATCAGTTCACCTCGACTGATGTGAGGTACCCATCATTATACCCTGATATGGTAGTAACATGTATGAACCATGTAGTATCACCCCTAGTCCCCTATGAAGTACGTTGATATAATGTGATTCCGCTGTTGATGAGACTTTGTTAGTTAAGGAAAACGTTGTCAGTCTAGTGGGTGTGGTGTATAGTAGCCTAAGCTTGAGCTTGAATGGTCGTATTTAGGCTCTGGCTTAGGGGGTTAACATGCTGCATCATGCCATGGACTCGGGTGTATTTGCATCTAATTAAGCACTGTAACCCAAAGGTGATTAGGATTGTTTAGCATTCTCCATGCTAATCTAGTTAGCAAAGAGAGCTATGTTTATGGGGGGCTTCTGATCCCCCTCCTCCTATTTTCTTTGCTAATGCATCTGATATCCCATGATTTAGTGAAGATGCAATGTTTTGGATCCTTCTTACTCCACCAGAAGTCCCTCTGCAAGTTGTAAATCTTGTTCAGGGTTTCCTTTGGGAAGGAGAGATATTGCATCTGGTATGTTGGGTAAGAGCTCGTAGAAGAGTTGATAAGAACAGTTCTACCAGCTTATGTTAGTAGTTTGTTCTTCCAACCTTGAAGAGAGCTATAGTATATGTTGAACAAAGGTTCAAAATTATTTGTTCTTTTTTCTATCAAAAAACAAAGGAGTTCCTAGATACTTATCATTTTTAGATGTTATTTTTACTTTAAGGACTCTAGTTATTAACTAACAGTGTCTGTTATGTAATTTAGGAGAAAAATAAAAACCCGATTTTTTGGAGATTTACAACCTGACTTGACATTTCTCCAAAGATGCCAAGGATTTCCATCAAGTTTTTTGCTTCTTTGATGATTGCTTTCGTAAACAGAAAGCAATCATCAACCAAGAAAAGGTGGGATATTGCTGGGGCTTCTCTACTAACTCTAATTCCAGAAATCTGACCATTATTTTCAGCTCTAAACATTAAACGAGATAGTATTTCCATAACTAATATGAAGGATCTCCTTGTCGAAGACCTCATTCAACTTTGAATTGTTCCCCTGGAACCCCATTCAAGAGCACAGAGAAAGAAGAAGTGGTGATATATTTAGAGAGGACATTCCAATAATCCTCATTTCTTTTATACCAAGTGTCTAGAAGCTCATGAGTTTCTTTTATTTCCTTTATAGGAAGAGGATTCATTTTATGAAGTCTTTCTATTTTGATGTTTAACATTTCTATATTACTGAAAAAGTTTCTAAAAACTTTCTTGTTCCAGTCTTTTAAAACCACATTTAAACTATCTAAATTATACTCAAGTCGAAAAGCATTAGAACCAGGATTGGCATCATTCCAGTTATCTCGAACCAGAGAAATAAAACCTTAATGATCTAGCCAAGTTCTAAGGACTTTAAAAGGCTTATGAGATTTTGTATTCAGTGGTTTAGGAATTAATAAGATTGGTGTGTGATCTGAGCCTACTCTTACAAGGTGTTTAACAGTTGCATTAGGGAACATGTCAGACCAACTGGTTGAAGCAATCACCCTATCTATTTGTTTTTTAATGTTCTCATTTCCCTCTCGGTTGTTAGACCAAGTAAAAGGAATTCCCTGAAATCTAAGATCAGCTAGACCTAGTCTATTTATAACTTAACTGCAGCAGAGGTTTCACTATTACCTCTATGCTTATCCTGGATCTGCAGGATAAAATTTAAGTCACCAATAATAATCCATGGCTGATTATTATGATGACTAAAGTCACAAATCCACTCTCATTGTTCAATTTTTTGTTGAGCAGAGTGAGCACCATACATGCATATAAGTTTAACATCAAATAAAAATATATTACTATGGAAAAAAATGCAGTTAACAGAGACATTATTGTGCCCAGCCATCATGAAACCTCCTGATTTACCTATTTTGGGAACTAAGAACCAATCATGAAACTTAAATTTTCTAGCCACTTTTTCCATCACATTGAGATTTGCTTTTGTTTCTGATAGAAATATCATGTCAGGATTTTGTATACTTATCATATGACTAAGATGGTTTTGAGTGATTAGGGGGCCAATCCCTTGAACATTCCAAGATAACAATTTCATATCTAATCCTGGAGGGTGAAACAGAAAAATAACTAAGAGAAATATCCTAACCAAACAGAGTCTATAATTAACTGAGTATTTGAATCTAGTTCTAGGAATGGAAATCGATAAATAATAGGTAACCAGAAGATAACACTATCTAAACCAAACAAATCTAAACAAGAAAGAAACACTGAAAAAATATCAAAACTAGATAATATAAGAACTAAAGCTAGAAAACAACGGATTAGGGATAGTATTGTGGGAACCTGATTGGTGATGTCCTCCAGGATTCCAGCCTCAGCAACAGCATCAGCAACATCATCTTCAAGCATTTGTTCTGCAGCATCAGAGTCAGCTAAATTACTATCCTCACAGACATCTTCAGCTAAATTGTTCAAAGCTATAACAATATGAGAAGCTAGGAACCCCACTCCACCTTCTTCATCAATGATAAACCTTGGCCTTTTGTTCATTCTTTGACTACTAGAACCTTCATCCAAGTCACCTCTCCACTGTAGTGTTAGGAGGATCATTTTCAACTTCCATTTTCATAGTTCCTGGATTAATTCTCACGGAAGTAGCCAATGTGATCACTTCATTATTGTCAGTAACATTTTCTCCACTATCATTGGCTACTTACATATGCGTATCCACCTCTCTCGACACATCAACTTGAATAGGATCTATAACTTCATTGGCATTCTTCAGAACCTCCACCATTGCTTAATCTTGCACCTCATTCATTACATTGACCTCATTTATTTGCTCTTGGAAAGGATCAACACCTTGCAAATTGAGAATCGGAACATTCAACCATGCAAGATTTGAAACCAGACTACAGTATTGCTGGACATGGTTCAATACGTAACAGTTTATATAAGTAGCTGCAGGAAAGCCCAAAAAGAAAAGAGCAAACCTGACTCTTTCTCCGTCTTCTAAAGTCAACTTGATTCTCATGCAAAGTGGCAAATTGATATCCACCTTGACCTTAGATTTAACAACACCAGTGCTTAAAAAGAGTGATTACTTCCCCTGCTTCATATGTCACCATATATGGTATGTTATCCCTATCCAAATCGGACCTAACTCTGAATTCCATTTTAAAGATTTCAAACTTGAACTGCACATTATTAACATTCATCCAAAAATCCCATGACATTAAAGCTAAGAGATAGCCACCAGGGGGTCTTCCAACAATTATCCTTTGAAACAAAGCACGATTCTGAATTCTAAAGATGAAAACATTTCTTCTACGTGTGCTGATGATTGTCACATCATGATCAGTTCCCCAAAGAGCCCTCAGCTGATATCTCAAAGCACCCCTTGACATTTCCATTTCTTCTCTACAAAGCTGTCCAATCAAACAGAAAGATTGTTCATTCTTCTTTTTCCCTTGCAGGTTCACATGCTTAGTAGTCTTTTGGGATACAAAAAGGTTTTTCTCCAACTGATGAGCTAACTTGTTAACCTTCGAGCTTGAAGAAGCCATCTTTTTTTACACGGGCAGTAAAACAAAGAAATAGTTGTTTTGATACAGTTTGTTAACTAGAATGTGTGTAGAGTTGTTGTGAGTAGGAATTGAACTCTTAACAAATAAATAGTGAAATTGGTATGGAGATACTGGAATATGAGGGTTTTGACAAGTGTTTATCATGCACCAATTCATTGATTTAAAATTGTGGCATATGAGACTAAACTTGGACTGAATTTGTAACACCCCGAGTTCCGGACCAGGGTCAAAGCCCAATGGAGATCCGAACTCTGAGCGTTACGGGTCGGGCCGAGACAAAAATGTTTAATTTTCTATTTCTATTTATTTAATCAAACACAAATGAATATCTAATTACATGGGCTTAACTAATAATACAATTCTATTTACAACACTCTATTTCATAAATTACATCTCAAAAACTTCACGTAATACAACACAATCATCAAGATAAATAACTTCATAATTCCACATCCACCATAAATAAAATCTGCAAAAGAAAGTCAATTGGGGTGAGTTGACGGCTCAATAGGATACTTAAACATTCTTTAAACAATTTAAATATTCCACTTAACATTTTCATATATCATCCACAATCATTCATTTTATTTTCGTTCATGAGTTCACGGCACGATACACCTTGGCTCGTACACACCACCTATCGTTTTCGGCACGGACAAGCCGCCATTAATGGTCAGGAACACAAGTTCCTATAATTTCTGGGGATCATTACCCAATACAAGACATGAACTCACTTCTTTGTAAAACATTTTACAATTATCTTTTATTTCTCAAACACCATTTATAACATTTTCAAACAATAAATTGCTAAAGCAACGGTTAAGTATACCTACCTCAATATCAATTAGCATTTCATGGTTCAAACTCCAACCAAATCCTCAATAATATCACAAAGCAACACATTTCTCTAATTCCATAATCCACGCCACATATTATTCACACAGGAAAATTGGTATACTATTCATCTATCTAAAATCTATATTTCTGAAGTGACAAGAAAAGAAGAAGGAGAGAGTTTATATGATAAGAAGAAGAAGGATTAGCTTATGTTTTCTAGGCTTCCCTACGCACACAATACATATATATTTATATACACATTAAAATGAATTAATTAATTGTCTCCATTAATTACCACTAATAATATTAATCTTCTCAAACCATTATCTCCATTAACACCACAAAATAAATACAATGAAACTCCATGCATGATTCTACTTCCACTTATTCCCTAATCTATACGTTTTTCTTTTCATTTGGCTCTTCTACATCCATACTACATTTCACATGCACTAATATATTTACAATTACATTTATAATTAAACCATTGATTAATGACACACTATATAATTATGACCATAACTATTTTCCACCAAAACCTCAAAGCATGCATAGAAAAGAATATTAAACGATTTCCTTTGATTTTCTCCACCAAATAAAATTAACACCATCAAGTCTTTAATTACTAATATAATTATATTTCATACTAATGAATAATAATTATATTACTTATGTTACAAATGAAGTTTCTAGAATTCTAGACTATTTTTAAGGCTAACTATTTAGATACATATATTGGGCTTCTAAATATTTATACCGTATGGGTCTATTTGGGAACCTAAAATTGGGTTAAAAATACCGGGTATTACAGAATTGGAGTTTGAAAGAAGTTCCAAACGATAATCATGACCCAAATACGCATGATTAAAGGATTACCGAGATTTTGCTAGAGAATATTGAAGAGAGATTTCATTCTTGTTATCAGAAGCGAACTTTGATTGGCTTGTTATGCGTGGATCAGTTACAGAACAAGAAAACTGTCCTTGAAACAAACTCTTGCTTCAGCTGCCACCTTAGATGAAAACCCTAGCACCCACCAATCAGGTAAGGGCGAGAAGGGATAAAAAACCTGAAAAGGTGAATAAAAATCTTATTAGTATTCAGAAATGGAGATTATATAAAGGAGAAATCTAGGGATTTCATATGATAAAAATAGTGAATTCGAAAGGATATGGAGTAAAGCTAAGAATCTCAAAGGCGAAAATCTCGTTATAAGAATCGGATTTGGAAAAAAAATTGTTACAAAATCGAAAACTGGTGAAGCGTGAACAAAATCGAAAACTGGTGAAGCGTGAACAAAATCAGAGACGAAATCGAAGAAAATGTTGGAACCCTAAAAGAAAATAGAAAGCAGGGTAATATTCCTACATACTAGGGATCAAATAAAAAAGTGGATCGAAAGAAAGCTTAAAGAATTTTATACAGGACTTAGTGGACTCTGCGTAGGTTCATCGGTTAGATTTTGGGAGATATGAAATTGAAGAAAAACGGCGATAAAATCGCGAGAAAGGAAAGAGAAAAAGCAGCGGCGGCCTCCTTGTTGCATGTTGTTGTTTAATCTTAAATTATAAGGGTTAGCCTTTTTATATTTGGGTGGCCTGTTTTTTTTTTGTTTTTTTTTGGTATTGCCTAATATTTCCAGGTTAACAAAATCTTTTTTTTTTTTTTTATGTAAAAGGTTCAGTTTTTATTAAAAAAGAAAGATAACGTTACATAACAAGCCTATAGGCCCAGACCCAATTACTGGAAATAACTGTTACATTAAGACTCAGTTCCACCAAATACTGCATCCCAGTTGTGTAAAAGATCTCTGAAAGATATCAGTTTAAACCAATCCGGTAGGGAGCCCCATTGGAAAACTCGTCTCTTGATCTCAATTATTACCTCCTCATGATTTCTTTCTCTCTTTTTACCCATTACTCTTCTGTTTCTTTCACCCCATATTGACCAAGTAATGGCATATGGCAAGATTTTCCATACTTTCTTGTTTAGAGATTTTCCCCTGATATCTTGCCAAGATTTGAATTGATCAACCACTGAAACCTTATGTATCCAGTCCGGGTTCAGGGAAGATGAGAAAAGATCCCAAATCTTCTTGGAGAAATTGCAGTTGAGGAGAGTATGGTCCACAGATTCATTTGCTGCTGAGCACAGGCAGCAGCTAGTAACAGAGATATCACATCCTCTCTTTTGCAGGTTGTCCACGGTTGGTATAGCATTCTGACAGGCCAGCCACACCAAAACCAGTGCTTTTGGAAGAACATTCTTCTTCCAAATGTAGTTGAAATCAGGAGGATTTGGGTGAATATGTTTCATGATGTTGTGGTATCCTTCCTTTGATGTATAAGAAGTTGCAGTTAAGAAAGCCACTGAATCTGGAGTGTTACTAAGAGGAGGGGGGAAACCCAGTTGATGTATCATGTTGGAAAACTGTGTGATAACTGCTGATGTTGCATTCCTCTTTAGTTGAATCCTCCATCTCCCATTGAGTACCAGATCATGTATAGAAGCATTCCCATCTTCTGCTGCCTTATATGCCAATTTATATGTGTTGCAGAGTGGTGTATCTCCTGCCCAAGCATCCTGCCAGAATTTTATGTGCTTTCCAGATCCAACTGAGAAGGAACTAAAAGGATGCATACAGTCAGATGCTTTTTGAATGCCTGACCATAGTCCTCTGCCATAGTTGTTCTTGAGCATATTCAGAGTAATATCATCATCTTCAGCTCCTGCTTTTAGTTGGATGACCCTCCTCCAAAAGAGCTTCTTTTTTTACTGTGTACCTCCATTTCCATTTAGATAGTAAGGCTTTATTTGATGTTTTTAAATGCCTTAATCCCGTTAGGGCATTTAACAAAATCTTGTTAGATGAATTGGTGCATGAATATCTACCTAGTTAAACGCATCGGCTGCAGAAGATCCTTAACTGAATTTTCACTTGCTTTTCTGTTTTGGGGTAGGGTCAAGTTCTTACAGGTCAGTTCTGGGATCTACAACTCTATGTATACGGCTTCTTGTTTGGTTACTAGTACAGTTTAACAAACTTGGTCCCACGTTGTCTGATTACCACGTGGACGACATCTTTTGGACCACAAGAGTGATGATGATTTATCCAGTAGTTTCCAGCCGCTCGATTCCTATCACTTTGAAACATAAAGTCGTGAATTTCCCCGAACCAGTTCCCCGCACTTCTCCGCTGTTCTCGTTGTATAGGATCTCATCTACGTACTTACCAGTGAAATTACCAAACAGAATCTTGAAATGGCAGCTATCCAGATGTCGACAACTGGGTTTTTTACATCTTCGTCTCATTTTAACCGTTCAGTACACAGTTTAGTGGGTCATATCAAAGCTCGCCCGAGCAGATCTTTCACGAAGACGAGCAGGACGAAGCTTCTGGCAGGTCGAAATTCAAGCTCCAAATTAAAAGAGGATAACAAGAAGAAGAACCAGGTTGGTTTAGATAAGTCTTGTGATTTTCATGCCAGTTAGGTGTTTACATTGGTTGAAATTGAATCAATTTATTGAAAAAACCAGGGTAATTTAATTTGGAAGAATTTGACGTGTAAATATAGTGTCGTTTACATAATTTGTTCACTTGTCTGACTGGTGATTCTGTGGGTTTGATTAACCAGGAGGAGGATGATGATGATGATTTGACTTACTTGTTGAAAGTGGGAGTTGGATCCATTGGAGGTGCAGCTGTGATTAAATACGGATGCGTTTTGTTACCAGAGATTACGAAGCCTAATCTCGGACTAAGTCTGGCTATGATATTCACGCCGGTTTTAGTTGCATTACTGCTCTTGATTAAGCAAAAGTAGTGCTACTACAGAACAAACCTAGCCAAATCTTTTTACTCCAATTATTTTCTTTTCCTTATGGAATTTGTTGATTTGTACTTAAAACGTTGTTTCAATGAGACTGAAGATTGTGCAAAAGTATGTTCATGATCAGTTTTTTTTTTCTATTGACCATCTCATCCCAGATTACCAGGAGACTACACCAGGCATGAGGCATGCACACATATGACTGTAAATTGCAACAGAAATGCGTTATGAATCCGGACAATAATGTGCCCGGAAAAACTGAGCCGTACGTGCACCTAGTGCACGGCTACCCACCTTTCATTGCCTCAATTAACCAGGAACCTATTGGCAGAAACTACCGGATATAGCAGTTTATATATGGTTAGGATTGTCAAAGGATGTATGCAAATCTTAAATCTGCCGTAAATAAGGGATAATCCAGACCGTTAACTTTATCGGTACTCAACTAATCGAAGGTCCAGGAGCATCCATCGAGTAGTTAGATATGGACTTAAACTCCTAGACAGTCCATACCCCCTTTAAATTCTCCCAATTTCCTTTTAAAAGCCTCTCTTTTTTTTCTATAAACCATAGAGGCCTGAAAATTAGGCCTTTAACCGACTCAAAGGTCCAAAGCCCAAATTCTCTGTGTTTCTCTCTCTTCTTCATCCTCGAAACCCTAGAATTTTTTGTTGCAGAGATTTTGAGCAAACAACCATGGATGATATTCGGGATGATATGAATATGAACGATCATAAATCAATGGAGATTAGTATCTCAGATATAGATAATGACACTATGCCGCTCGATACTCAAACTTTTTCGCTTGGTGATGGAATTCCAGAACATGTAAAGGTAATCTTTTTACTCCCTCTCTCTTTCGCGGTTTAGATTATTAAGCTTCTTGGTTGATTTGTGATGGAAAATTTCTTTGAATTCTCTGTTAGCGTGAAAAATCGTATTCTTGATAATGTTAGGGTTTTGGAAAAAGTTAGGGTTTGGTCGAGGATTTAATTAGGGTTCGTTGGGTTGTGAATTGTGGTAGCCCATAATAGGATATATGATATGGTAGAGTTGAGCCCAAAATCCTTTTCTTTTTTTGGCTTTTTACTTCTTGAATTTTTTGTAAGTGTTTACACTTCGTTTACACCAGACATTGTGAACTTGTGTATAACTGGTATAACTCAGTGATGATTTTGTTTGCTTATGAAGATTTCGTATTCGTTGTATGGTGTTGTTCTTGTTGTTGTTTGGATTGTGAAATAGGTTTTAGATTATGTCAATTAACCATAGAAGTGAGAATTAGAACTGTGGCGTGTCCGTTGTGGAATATATGTGTGCCGGCTTTAACATTAGTATCATCTTTACAGCATAGTTGATAGTCTGATTTATTGAGGACGTTGAGATGGTTTGTTTAAGTTGTCCTTGAGTTTCTTGCTGTATAATCAGTAGTCTACTGCCAAAAGTTATATATCTGCCGTTCAATTTTAAATGGAGAACTTATCTGTTTTTTTTTTTTGTTGTTGTTTGGATATTCTCTTTTGCGAGTTCAGATTGAAAATGCTATCGTGGACCATAAATTTATAGGCAATTCTGAACCGGATAATGATATTGGCAATCTCGAACAACATCATGATATAGGCAATTTTGAACCACATGCTGATGAGTTAGCCAGTTCTGAACCCCCAACTAAGCGTCGAAGGAAGAAGTCTATTGTCTGGGAATACTTCACTGTTCAAAGTGCGGGTGAAAATACCAAAAGGGCTTGTTGTAAGAAATGCAAGCAAACTTTTGCCTACAGTAATGGTAATAAAGTTGCAGGTACAAGCCATCTCAAGCGTCACATTGAATTGGGAACCTGCCCAGTACTTCGTCGCAAAGAGAAAAATCTTGGACTAGCTGCTGGTCCACCAAAACGCAACTATACAGGTCGGTCGCGTTACTCTCAAAATCTCACATTTGATTACTGCCGTTCCCGCCATGAGATTGCCGAGATGATCATCTTGCACGAATATCCACTACACATGGTAGAACATTCTGGTTTTGTAGCTTTTGTTCGAAATCTTCAGCCTCAGTTCAACATGGTTGATGTTAACACTGTTCAAGCAGATTGTTTAGAGATATACTCATGCGAGAAACAAGATCTTGCAAACCTTCTCGGACAAATCCCTGGTCGGATCAGTCTTGCTTTGGACTTGTGGATATCAAGTCAAACAGTTGGGTATGTGTTGGTAACTGGATCTTTCATCGATAGCAATTGGAAACTTCATAAACGGATCCTTAACGTCGTGGTGGTACCGTTTCCATACAATGGAGAAGCACTTAATCATGCTGTTGGAGTTTGTCTTGCTGACTGGGGTTTGGTGAGCAGGTTATTTACTCTAACTTTAGACCAGGGAATTTGGAATGGAATTGAAACCCAAAGTCTAAGAGGGTTCCTTTCCGTGAAAAACCCATTAATATTGGGTGGTCAGTTTTTAATTGAGCATTGTTATTCACATTTTTTAAGTAGCATGGCACAAGATGGACTAGTTTCTGTACGGGAAGCCATAAACAAAATTCGGGAAAGTATAAAGTACGTGAAAACGTCAATGGTGCATGAACAGAAATTTTTGGAGCTGAAAGAGCAACTCCAAGTGCCCAGTACAAAGACCCTGTTCCTTGATGATCAGACACAATGGAACAGTACATATCTCATGCTCATGACTAGTCTAGAATTAAAGGAAGTCTTTTCTTGCTTGGATACCGCAGATCCAGAGTATAAATTATCTTTATCGATGGAAGAATGGAAGCAAATCGAGATTCTCTGCGGACACTTGAGGGAGTTTGATCGACAAGCCAATGTGTTGGGAGACCCAGCTTCTTCGACTGCAAATAACTACTTTTATGAATTGTGGAAAGTTTACATGGATTTGAACCAAGCAGCCATGAGCGAAGATGACTTCGAAAGGGATTTGGTAGAGCCGATGAAGGAGAAGTGGGATAAGTACTGGAGCAGCTGCAACTTGGTTTTAGCTTTTGCTGTAGTTATGGACCCGCGATTCAAAATGAAATTTGTGGAATATAGCTTTGGAAAGATATACGGTGACAATGCATCCTCATACGTCAAAATTGTTGATGATGGCATCCATGAGTTATATTCCGAGTATGTGATTCAACCTCTTATGATGACAGCAGCCAATGCTGAACTGCGAAACTCAGAAAATATTATCAAAACAGAAGCAACAGAGGTATCGATATCTTCAACAGAGGCATCACTTGGTCCTTCGTGTGATAGGCTTTTGGATTTTGATGTGTTTATACACGAGTCTTCAACTACTCAACAGACTAAATCTGAGCTCGATCAGTATTTGGAAGAGGCTTTGTTACCTCGGATACCGTTAGATGTCCTGGCCTGGTGGAAATTGAACGAACTGAAGTACCCAATTCTCTCTAAGATGGCTCGCGATATTTTACCTATTCCAGTTTCTACAGGTAGTTCTGAATCTGCATTTAAGATTGAAGGAAACAAGCTTGATGTCTACAGGAGTTCACTTCAACCTGAGATTTTGGAAGCCCTCATATGTGCCAAGGATTGGCTTCGGTGCCAACAGAATGATCAGCAGATTTAGAATCCAGCAACTTTTGTTTGTTGCTTTTCTTCACAACTTTACTTTTTTACTGTCAATTAGTAGGCATTCTTTTAAAATACAGAGATAGTGTAGGAAACAGAGACTCTTATAGTATTATTTCCAATTTGCACAGTATTTTTTATTTAATGAAAATCTTAGTTTTCTGCTTCTGCGAATTTTTGCACTTGTGTAGAGTTGAGCGTAACCTGTACCATACAGGATGGGCATGTTGCTCAAATATGATGATGGATTGTGAAAAATATAAGCTAGCTGGGATGGAATGGGAAAAATTATAAGCTAGCTGCAGCTTAATATATCTGTTAAGCCGCAGTTGTACAAAATGTGCGGAGAGTAAAGAACCTAGATTTATTTCAACTACCAACAAGTTAAACCAGCTCAACTCTAACTACATGAACACTCCGGCCTTCCTCAGGCATACGACCCAGACTCATAGTCACCAGTCCACATGATGAATCATAACTGAACTCTACATGGACGGATCCAATGGTACACTGTTTGGGCTTAACTGATGAGTACACACCAAACAAGCCACACCCTTTCACAGCTATGTCAACAATTCCTAGCTCATTCTCAACAAGGTATGTCACATCTTGAATTGCTCCACCGGCATTATACATTTTTATCAAACCAAGAGGAGCAAATTTGAATCCAGAACCAAAGACTTTGACTGGGGAGACGGTGAAGATTTCATGTTCCAACACTTTCAAGGAAATCGGTGTAGCTGCCTTATGAGGAAGGGTGACAGTCTCACCATCGGAGTGACGGTAAATAACAACATCACCGTTCCAATTAGGATCTGCAGCAATGTCAGAAATGAGATGAACATCTTCTCCACGAATAACACCAGTTAGTGCATTTGTTCCTGTTGGGTGAGAAACATTTTTCCTCTCTACGGTACTCCATGCTGCACCTTGGCAATTGTAAACTCCCAAGACTCCCGTGTACTTGTTTATGTTCCATATTTTCAACAAACTGAAATTCCAAATGAAGTGAAAAACAAAATATTAAAGGCTGCGCAACTTGACAATTTTTATTAAGATGCCATCAGTTTTCCTCAAATTGCTTTTACCTGACACCATCCCGAGCCGGGTCTTCAAACAAACAGTCTTTAGTAGGTCTGCCTGGGAGTTTTGCACGGAGAATGGAACCGTCGGGGAGGACTATCTTCTTCAGAATTTCAAAATTATGCTTTCCTGGAGCATCGCTGTTCAAAAAAATGAAAGTGGTAGTTTAGTTGGATTAAATCATCTAGTAAATTTCAGTATCTGAAATTAGTGAACCGTTTGACATTGTTTACCTAACATAGACGGGTCCACCGCTTATCGCTCTCGCAGATGCGTGATACTCTGCCGCTGGATGAAAGGAGTGAAACATGTCCCAGTCAGGCTGCATAAATTCACCAAGGAAGACACTATTGTATGCAACTGATGCTATGTGTATGGTGTGTGATACTGGATCCCTTGGATAGAAATCATCAGATGCTCGGACCACAGCGGTCTGTTTTGAACTGTTTCAAAAAAGAGTATTCTCAATACCAAAAGCATACCAATCACTGAACGCGTAATCGCTATCAGTACTCGAGCAAAAACAAACTATGTCAGAACATAAAGAAAGAAAAGATATACCAATAGAGTGCATCCGTATTGTGACTCATGCAAGCTATGATACCATTATCAGCGAAATTTCTTGCCACAGATGCATCAAGAGCTTGGTGATATTGTCTAGTTAGCTCAACTCTCCCACCTAAACCAGCACCCAAAGTCTCTAAAATGCACTGCACGTCAACTTTCACTCCATCAATTCCAGCTGAAGCCAAATACTGATGTAATTCATTGTAAAATTTGTACACACTCTTTGGATCAACTAATCCCAATCCCTGCACTGCCAATACATCTTTCTTCCATCCAGGTTCATTCAAGATAACTCCTGGCGACACTGCCGGAAATGACATAACCGACCCGTATTGTTCCATACCTTCTACTCCTGGTCTCACCCCACCCCAGTAACCAGTTAAGGCGTGCCAAACGTACACGTATTTTAATCCGTATTTTTCTTTTGAAACGTTCACTATACTCTTAATCCCAATTGTTGGGTCTTCTTGATTTTGGAATTTCTTATTTTCCTTGATACCTGTAAAAATAATTTTTGAACAGGTAAATAACAACATTTTGACAACAATCTGACGTGACAGTGAGACCTATTGAGTTACGAAGTTATTATTCACCTGTTAATCTGTACACCTGATCTCGATCATCGTCGCGTTTCTGTGGGTCCATCTCAACTGATTGCCATCCATCATCAATGATAACAAACTTAGGTGGTGTCCCACCCGAAGATAAACTAGCCAATCCATCTTCAACACCTTGTTGAGTTACATCCTGGTAAAATGCATCCCATGTACACCATCCAAAATAGTCAACGATCTGCGGCAGTTTCTTCTCGTGCCGTTGACGAAATGTGTTGAGGTGTAATTTAACGGTTCTGATTGCATTAGTGATTGTATCAAAAGGATCTGATCCGGTACTGATGAATAGAGATGAAGTAAACGAAGAAGCTTTTGTTTGGATATCTCCACTTTCTATACAGAGCTCCAGTTCATCCATGGAGTTCCCTTGGAGACAAGATCTGAATGAGTTTTCAATCAATGGTAGAAACACTGTGTAAATTGAACCGTCGTCGGATTCCGTGAGGAGAAATTGAGTTTCTAATGGGATTTCTTTTCCTTGATTTCCCATTTTTTGTGACATCCACCATAGTTTGAATCGAAAACATGATACAAATTTGATATCTCTGCAAAATTTAAAAAAAAAAAAATCAGAAAAATGAAAATGAAAAACATACGGATTGGCTGATTGATTGATTTGAATTCCGGTACCTGAGAGTTCCGAGTGAGATAACATGACGGCTGTTACTCTCTGTGAATTCAGCTCCAATGAAAATACCTTCAACAGGACCGGAAGTTGCGGCAGAGGTAGAGATTACATTGTCAGGCACACCGGAAAGTATGACTTGATCTTTAATGATTAGTTTCTGATTTGAAATCTTGATTGCTGGTGTGATTGTCATTTCTTTTTGCTTCTTCTTATGTTCTTCTTCTTGGATTAAAACTGATCTTATTCCCTCCTGCAAAAACAGATTTCAGATTTTTCGATGATTTTGATAATATCAAAGAAGATATGGATATATAACAAAATCTTACCTTGGTGGATTGAAATGGGTATGGAATTTGATTTGAATTGAATCTTTGTAACCTAAAATATGTAAATAAGAAGATCAAATTCAAACATGTTAATACAAAACATCATTTGAATATTCAGATTGAATGTGATGAAGACCAGAGGAGGAGGAGAGAAAAGAAGAATACCAGAGATAGATGATAATGTTCTTCTGCTACTGCTAGTAGTAGAAGATGAGAAGAAGAATGGATTGAATGTTTGAAAATTCATACGCAGATTTATACGACGATACATTGGAGGAGGAAGAGAGGTGTAACACTGACACAACACCAAGCTCTTCATTTTCGTTGTTATTTAATTTCTTTCTCTCTCTGTTTTTTTTTTTCTCAATATTTTAGGACTTGTCTAAATTGTCCTGCTGTTTGAT
>JAJJMA010176794.1:0-11962 GCA_023529015.1 Papaver nudicaule
AATATGGCGCCATGGCCTTTTGGCCAGGCCAGCTAGGCCAGTCTTTGAGGTGCCATGCTATGTGGCGTCATGGCTTTGGCATCTGGCCAAGCTCAGCTTTGCGGCATCCTGTGCCTTAGTCGTGGTGTGCGCGCTTACGCTACAACCCCTTTTGAAGTCATGTCATGCTTATCCATGGTACGCTAGACCATCCTGAACTTGGGATTCGATCTGCTTAGGTCTGTTTAGGCTGGTGTATGCTTCTCAGAGAGCTCCGGACCGGCCTGGAGCTTCAATATTTCCGAGGTTTGCACCAAGACTCGTGTATTGAGTCGTATTTTAAGAGGAAATCCATGAGGATACATCTATGTTGATCTTTCACCGTGTACCATCAAGCGAGGTCTGGCTCTGAGCTGATCGATGGGTTTAATATGTTGGTGAGATCATTGATACTGCTCTATGACATTACCCTCCCCAGCGGAGTTATAAGAGAGAGTTCATAGAGGGTTTAGCTTCATGGAATGGATTGCACCCTGAGCTATAAAGATGAGCCTGAATAGGTGATCACCTTTAGTAAGACATGGTTTTGAGAGTGTTTTGACAATCTTGTCCCTCTCTCATTTTTTTCACCATCTACACCAGCGCGAGTGTGGTGCTTTCAAGACCGTGTAGTAGGTGCATAGGAATGGCCTTGGCTGTTGGCCAAGGCCAGGAATTTATGGCGCCATGGGCTTGTGGCGCCATGGGCTTGTGGCGCCATATCCTAAGGGGCTGCGGCCTTGGCCTTTGGCCAAGGCCAATTTCTAAAGCGCTTGTTAGCGCTGAGTTCTGTTTTCATGGCGCGATTGCTCATGGCGCCACGGCCTTGGCCTTTGGTCAGGGCCAACTTGTTTTGTTGTGGCGCCATGGCTCATGGCACCACGGCCTTGGCCAAAGGCCAAGGCCAACTTGTTTTGTTGTGGCTCCATGGTTCATGGCGCCACGGCCAATTTCTCGCGCACTTTCGTGGTGCCATGATATATGGCGTTACGGTTTTGGCCTTTGGCCAAGGCCAACTTTGTTGCAGCTGATGCGTTCTGGCTATGCCGCCTTGGTTGTGGTGTGCATGCTTGCGCTACAGCGTACTTGAATTCATGGCGCACTTATCTATGGTATGTTAGACCACCCTGAGCTTAGGGTGTGGTCTGTTTAAGCCTGTTCAGGCTGTTGTATGCTTCTCAGGGAGCTCTGGACAGGCCCAGAGCTTCGGTGTTTGATACAGGTGTATCCTAGTCTCTTTAGGAACTTAGTCGACCTCAAGTTAATTGAGGGAAGAACTCTATTAAGGAAAGGATTCCTATATAGAGAAGGATTCTTTATAAAGAAGGATTCTTAGATTAGGAAATAGATTCCTAGGAGGTTTTGGGGAAACCCAAACCACTATATATAGAGGTGCCTAGCGCATAGCTTAGGACACCGAAGACGGTGGGCATCTAGTAAATCTAGAGAAGAAGTTTGTGAGGTAATCGTTGTATTGCAAAAGCAAGCTTAGCAGATTGTGAGCGTGAAAGAGAGAATTGTAATATTGTCTTGTTCATAATCTAGAGAAGATATCTTTCTTCGTAATACTGTCCTTGTGCTACGTTTTACCTATCTTTCGTCTATAGTTATTTCGAATTCCGCCCTAATAACTCTAGTCATCAAGAGTACAGAGATTATACGTATCAAGTTGGTATCAGAGCTTAGTTAGCTCCTTTTTAGGGAAGTACTGTGGTTTATGGTCTTCACTAGATCTCTCTACAAGAAGCTTGGTGAGTTACTCGTAAAGCAGGAAGATGTTAAGAGGACAAGGAACCCTAGGATGAAGTCAGGTGAAGAACCTAAGGGTGAAGATACTCCGAAGACTACTGAGGGGAAGGTAGCTACGCTACAGAAAGACATGAAGTCTATGCAAACAACTCTTGAAGAGTTGAAGGAATGTATTCTTTCCAATACACCCGGGCCGAAGAAAAAGAAGAGTAAGACTCCATCTGAGGTTGCGGATGAAGAGGAAGAAGAAGATGAACCAGAGGATGAGGAAGAAGAAGATTTAGGGGATGAAGAAATCAAGGAACCTAAAGAAACCAAACCTCTTGGTAAGAAACAGAGTAATCTGAAAATCGATTTCCGTGTTGAGATTCCATACTTTGATGGGAGTATCGACGTAGAGAAGTTAGATGATTGGATAGAGCGTCTAGAGACGTATTTTTCCTTTGACAAGTTCAATTCAGGAAAAAAGATTGCTTGTGCGACATTGAAGCTACAAAAGCATGCTCTTATATGGTGGAAGGCTTATAGAAGACAAAACCCGGGAGCATTGTCGTGGAAGAAGTTCAAGGAAGTCATAAGGAAACAGTTTTATCCGGTTGGCTACCTTGAGGAAAGATGGCTCAAGTGGTACAACTTGAAGCAAGCATACAACCAGTCTGTGCAAGAATATACTTCTGAATTTCAGAACCAAGCTATGGTGTTGGATTTAGACTTAGGAGATAATGCTATCTATATGAAGTACATCTCTGGGTTCCATGAGTATATACGGAAGGAGTTGAAGATGTTTTCAGTCGATACTATCGCTGAAGCAAGTGTAAAAGCCCATGCCATTGAAGGTAGGCTTAAGAAAACTGACTCTAAGGGAAACCCGAAGGTGAAAAATGGAGGTACCAGCGTCTAAGGAGGTGAAATAAGCAAAGACGAAGGGAAATTCAATGACAAAGGAGGTTTGTCTTGCACACATTGCAAGCAAACAGGGCACGTAGTAGACAAGTGTTGGGAGAAGCATCCTCATCTTAAGCCAAGAGGGATACAGAAGAGAGAAGCCAAGAAGACCACACTAGTTGCTCAGACTCCAAAAGAAGTTCAAGGACTGACGGAACCTAACTCGAAGCTTTCTCTTATGACCGGAGCAAAAGAAGGACCTACAAGAGATGATCCTAGAGAGCGACTCTTCATTGTGAAGATGCAAGTTAAGACAACATTGGTTGATGCCGTTGTTGACCCGGGAAGTCAGAAAAATTTACTTTCAAATTCTTTGGTACAAAAGCTAGGTTTGAAGACATTCAAACATCCAAATCCATATCCGTTAGGATGGCTCCAGAAGGAAAGAGGGCTACAAGTTTCGCAGCAGTGTACGTTCAAGTTTGCTCTAGATGAGTCATACATTGACGAGGTTACATGCGACGTGGTACCTTTGGATGTGTGTCAAGTTGTACTAGGAAGTCCTTATTTATGGGATAAAGATGCTACTCTATATAGGAGGGAGGAGAATTATACCTTTGAGAAAGAAGGTGAGACTTATGTAATTCGGGCTATAGAGTCTCCTCTTGAAGGAGCAAGTCTGATTACAGCCACTCAGGCTAAGCGGTTGGTGAATGCTAGTACAAAGTTTATTCTCCTTGTGATCCGTTCTCTAGAAGAGAAGCCGAGTAGAGTTTGTTTGACTACTTTGTCTAAACAACAAGAAGACGACCTAGATAGGTTGAAATTGAAATATGAAGATTTGTTTTCAGAAATCAGGGGGTTACCACCGAAGAGGAGTGTGGAACATGAGATCATGTTGATGGGAGAAAGTTCTCTACCTAATGTAGGGCTCTACCGCACATCCGTGGAAGAATCCGAGGAGATAAAGAGACAAGTCTTAGAACTTCTAGAGTTATGAGTTATAGTGCCTAGTGCTTCACCATGTGGATCAGCGGTATTGTTGGTACCAAAGAAGGATGGAGGCTGGCGTATGTGTATAGATTACCGTGCCTTGAACAAGATCACAGTCAAGAACCGCTACCCGTTACCACGGATAGATGACATGATGGATCAATTGGAAAGTGCTCGAGTCTTTACAAAGTTGGATCTTAAATCTGGTTATCATCAAGTGAGAGTGCGAGAAGATGATACATGGAAGACTGCTTTCAAGACCAAACAAGGCTTGTTCGAATGGTTGGTGATGCCGTTTTGTTTGTGTAATGCTCCAGCGACGTTTATGCGTTTGATGAATGATTTGTTACGACCCTTTATAGAAGATTTTGTCATTGTTTACTTGGATGATATCCTCGTATATAGCAGAACTTGGGAGGAACATCTTGTTCACGTTGAGAAGGTATTTCAAGTGTTACATGAAGGCCAGCTAAAATTGAACGAAAAGAAGTGTGAGTTTGGAAAGGAAGAGTTGGTATATCTCGGTTTCATTGTTGGTGGTGGGAAACGTAAGATTGATCCAAGGAAGGTTGAGGTGATCACTAAGTGGCCAAGACCTAGCACGGTGACTGAAGTCAGAAGTTTCTTGGGAGCTTGCACATATTTGCGCAAGTTTATTAAGCATTTTTCTACTATTGCTGGTCCACTACATGGTATGACGGGGGCTAAGGCAAAGTTTGATTGGCAGCAGACCCATGAAGAAGCTTTTCAGTTACTTAAGAAGAAGATTTCAGAAGCACCGGTATTAGCTTTGCCTAATTTACAACGTACTTTTGAAGTTGAGT
Organism: Papaver nudicaule; assembly: GCA_023529015.1. Lineage (NCBI taxonomy): Eukaryota > Viridiplantae > Streptophyta > Magnoliopsida > Ranunculales > Papaveraceae > Papaver > Papaver nudicaule. The sequence continues at coordinate 4,470 of JAJJMA010176794.1, forward strand.
CAGACGCTTCTAACTATGCATTAGGAGGAGTGTTGCTACAAGATGGTAAGCCAGTGGAGTACCATTCAGAATTGTTCTCGGGTGCTATTAAGAACTATCCACCTTACGACAAGGAATTTTATGCCTTGTATCAATGTGTGAAACGTTGGAGAGTGTATCTCTTAGGTAAAGAAGTGGTAGTGCACTCAGATCATAAGCCATTGGAGTATCTACATGCGCAAACCAAGTTACAACAAGCTCGACACATGAAGTGGATGTCCTACTTGATGGCGTTTCATATCATCATCAAGTACAAGAAGGGAGTTACAAACAAGTTGGCTGATATGTTGTCAAGACCGCCAGTTAGTTTGTTGGTGGCTATGCGGATTCAGCCAATTGTTCCTCAAGAGTATGCCGAGTCGTACACATCCAGTAAAGACTTCAAAAAGGTGTTAGAGAAGGTAAAAGGTGGTTTGAAAGGTGAGTTTGAACTCCGAGATGGGTTATTATACAAAGGTCAGTTGTTATGCATTCCAGAAGATGGAGATAAGTTGCAATGGTTGAGAGAAGCACATACATCCCGAGTTGCTGGACACTTTGGGATGAATAAGACGCTACTTAACCTACGACGTTATGTCTTTTGGCCAAAGATGCAAGATGATGTGGCTAAGTTTGTTCGAGGTTGTAAGTTGTGTTGCACATCTAAACCCTCAAACAGGAAACATGGGTTATATCTACCATTACCGGTACCATCAAGACCTTGGGAGAGTATTTCTATGGATTTCCTTGGTGGATTGCCGAAGACCAAGTCGGGTCATGATTACTTGTTCGTTGTGGTTGACCGGTTCAGCAAGATGATTGCATTGATTCCATGTACAAAGACAGTGACAGGAGCAGGTGCAGCAAAACTCTTTTTTTAGCATGTGTGGAAGCATTTCGGGTTACCTACCTCGATAATTTCTGATAGGGATAGTCGGTTTCTTAGTCACTTTTGGGATTCTTTGTGGAGGATGATGGACACTAGGTTGAAGAAGAGTACAGCTTTTCATCCACAAACAGACGGGAAGACAGAAGTAGTCAATAGGACTATGGTTCATATGTTACGGGGATATAATTCTAAGCATCCTAAGACTTGGGATGAGAGTCTACCATATCTACAGTTTGCTTTCAATAGAGCGGTTCACAGTTCTTCGGGAAAGTCTCCCTTCGAGACGTGTTATGGCTACTTACCGCCTAGTCCTTTCGATTTGGTGTTTTCAAGTGATACAACAGTTGGGGGAAAAGAAGGAAGTGAGAGACAAAAGGCACAGAAGTTCTTGGAGAAGATTTCTCAAATTCATGCGACCGTTGAAGCACAATTGAAGAGGTCACAAGCCAGGTACGAGGCAAAACATGACAAGCATCTTGTTCCTTGTAATTTTGGTGTTGGTGACATGGTGTGGTTGAAGTTAGGAAAGGAAAAGTTGAAAGGGGAAGGTAAGAAGTTGAAGCCATTGAGGTATGGACCGTTTCGTATTCTCGACCAGATTGGTGACAATGCCTTTCGTCTCGATTTACCACCTTATCTAGGAATGTACTCGGTCATTAATGCCGAATACTTGAAGTTATTTGAACCACCGTTACTGGATGATGATGGGGATGACAAGATGATCTTACCACGCATAGAAGACTTATGGTTTGATCGAGAGGAGCCGCTGAAAGAAGATTGCATTTTGGAGCGAAGAGTGACTAAGACACGGCAAGGAGAAAGAGAAGCTTTCCTAATTGGATGTCAAGGTCAAGTTCCCAGCAAGGCTAAGTGGTTCAACAAGGAGAAAGGGGCTCTCGAGTTCCCTAATCTCCATTTCTAACTCTCACAGGAGTTCAAGTTCTTAAAAGGGGGACCCATGATACAGGTGTATCCTAGTCTCTTTAGGAACTTAGTCGACCTCAAGTTAATTGAGGGAAGAACTCTATTAAGGAAAGGATTCCTATATAGAGAAGGATTCTTTATAAAGAAGGATTCTTAGATTAGGAAATAGATTCTTAGGAGGTTTTGGGGAAACCCAAACCACTATATATAGAGGTGCCTAGCGCATAGCTTAGGACACCGAAGACGGTGGGCATCTAGTAAATCTAGAGAAGAAGTTTGTGAGGTAATCGTTGTATTGCAAAAGCAAGCTTAGCAGATTTTGAGCGTGAAAGAGAGAATTGTAATATTGTCTTATTCATAATCTAGAGAAGATATCTTTCTTCGTAATATTGTCCTTGTGTTACGTTTTACCTATCTTTCGTCTATAGTTATTTCGAATTCCGCCCTAATAACTCTAGTCATCAAGAGTACAGAGATTATACGTATCAGTGTTCCTGAGGTTTTCATTGAGACTCAGATATTGAGTCGCACTTTTAGAGGAAATCCATGAGGATGTGTCTCTGTCAACTCTTCACCATGTACCATTGAGCAATCCAGTTCTGATATCGAGGAATTCGAGGCGATGTCGACATGAAGCATATTAAATGGGTTTATGTGCTGGTGAGATTATCAGTACTTGACTATGATATCATCATCTCCACCGGGAGTTATAAGAGAGAACTCATAGGGAGTATATTCATCTCGTAGAATAGGTTGCATTCTGAGCTACAGAGATGTGACTGAATAGGCGATGGCCCTTAGGTTAGGCGTAGTTAGAGAGTAGTTTTACAATTTGCCCCTCTCTCATTTTTCACCATCTACACCCACTTCTCTTACAAAAAGAAAAAACCACTTCCATTAACCATTTTTTTCCTCAAACCCCTAATACTCTCGAATTCGAGTTTAGTTTTCCACATTAGATGCATGGCTAGCGACGGACAAGGAGATGATTCAACAATTATTTACAAGAGGAGAAAAGGAAAGACAAAATCGGATAAACCCCGTGAAGAAGACAACGAACAACCGATGGAAGAAATGGACGAATCTTTGACCCAAATGAAGAAGTGAGTTACTCCAATCACCTTTGCAATTGTTTTGGATGTAGTTTGAATTGATTTGATAGGTTAGAAACCGTTAATTTAATTTGCAGCATGAACAATCGTCACAGTTGTTAACATTACATGACGATTTTTCACTTTCAGAAAAAAAAATCAAGAACAATCGTCGAGGTTTTCCAGCAAACCTTGACGATTTAAGACTCTGCATATTAAACTTTGTTTTATTGCATGGAAAGAATCGTCATAGAATCATACATTCCTTGACGGCTTTCTATATTTTTCTGCAAAATCGTCTCAATAATGTCCCAAACCATGACGAGTTTAGACCTGGAAAATTTTGTTTCTGTCCAGTTTTTTGAAAAAAATCGTAATGCTTTATCTTGACGATTTAGGGTAGTACTGAAATAAATCGTCATAAATTTGTCAAATTCCTTGACGATTTCCTTGTTCTGATGAAAATCGTCGTAAAATATTTTCTTTCCATGACGATATTCTGTGTCAGTTTTACTTGTTAATTGATTTGTTTTGTGTATATATTAAGGTTAGAGAAGATCAAAATGGGAAAAAGAAAAATGCCACATGAGGGTTCAAAACCAAGTCTTCATACTACCAGACAGCGACCCATGATAATCCGTGAGCCAAAACCTGATGCAATTCCTACTCCTACGGAGTTCGATGGTGATGGTAATATTCCGAGGGTTGAAGATGATATTCCTCACGACGCGCTCCAAATGCAATTTGATGAATACGGAGCTGGTGGGGTAGAACCTAATGACGGACCCCAAGGTGATGATGATGATGAGGAAAGTGATGATGATGATGAGGAAGGTGATGGTGATGATGAACCCCAAGGTGAAGCCAACCCCTAGGCAAAAAGAAAGGTAAAGCGAAGAAATCACACATTCCCGATCCAATTCTGGTGCTACCAAAAGAATACGGACCTTACGGGGTACCGACTGATGGTGGAGAGGTTCTTTACGGATACAAAACCTCTTGGGCTCAAACAGTCTACTCTACCATGGTAATATACTCGTCATTTGCTTCTCATTTAAGATGCGTTTAGCTAATCAATTGATTGTTATTAATAAATTTCTATCTCGTAGGATCATTCGAAAGCCACTAGACTATTGAGGCACCAAACGTCTTACCACAATGTGTCGAACTAGAAGCTTGAAGATGAATGTGAAAGGTTCATAGAGATTGTTGACAACTTTGTTATGCCAATCGTGGAAAACTTTGTTATCAACTATGACAGCGAGACAATATCAGCATTCTGTGAGAGGTATTATGCCGAGACCGACACCATGCATTTTGGGTTCAGCGAAATGGGGATCACTCCTGAAGATGCTCATCATACTTCTAAGCTCAAAATTGATGGGAAATCAACCAATGAAGGCTACGTAAAGCAACTCACTTTTCAGAGACTTGTTGAATTGTGCCAAGAGTTGTTTGGGTGGAGTGAGAATGAGAAGGGCTCATGGTATATGAGAGGCAAATATGGCAAACCGAAGAGGGATTTCAATCTGGTAAGGTTGAGATAGGAGTATTCGGGGACTAAGAAAAAAGAAGAGGATGCTGGACTGGAAGATCGTGAAGTAAGGGTTGCTGTTGCGGCTTATCTCTTATATGCCCTCGCTATTTGTTTATTCCCTTCGTCTGTCGGTAACAGGGTGAACACCAACTACATACAGCTATTACATCCCTTGGAAAAGGTGAACGAGTACTCGTGGGGAACATCCATAGTGTCACACGTGAACACGGCGCTGAGAAAGGTATCCCATCATAAAACTGCTCAATTCAATTGCAACACGTCTCTGCTGCAGGTAATATATGGATTTTTGATGGTTTAAGTTCGTACATATATATATGAAATGTTGTTTATGTGTAGTTTATGTTCTTCCTCTAGGTGTGGATATATGAACACTTTCCGAAACTGATGGCAGCGCATGAGAGGTGGAAGGATTTGCAAAAGGAAGGCCAATGGGAACCTGATCAACCAAGAGGCAAGAGGTACATCTTCAAGGGGGGTCAACTGAAGGGTAAGAAGAGTTGGTAGGGGAAGATACCACCAAGAGAACAAATTTGTTTGTACAATGGTCCTTTGTGGCACCCCCTTGGGCATACAATGTACGATCCGAGCAGAATAATGAGGCAAGTCGGGTATATTCAAGATAGTCCAATTGAAAAACGTGGTGATGGGAAATTAAAAGTGGATCGTGGAAAATCAGGTGCTGATATTGGGCGTATTAACGTAGTTTACGATCCAAAGACCTTGAACCAACATTGTAACGAACGAATGGATATTTGATAGACGGATATCTTTTATGGGTTCCGGGGGTTCTTGGACATGAGAGCACAAATCATACCTGAAATGGTACCGTGCATTCACGCATGAAAAAGTGATACGCGGGGAAGGGGAAGTCACTCTCCTTTGTGGACATGGTAGACGTGGGCGTAATAGCGTCCTTGATGATTCTTCGTTGTACAAGTTATGCGTAATTATATATTTTGCAATTGAGTTGTTTAAGATTCATACTTAGATGACTCAAATATCTTAATCTTTGTTTTTTTTAATGATGATAGAAGGAGCGGGCGAAAGTTATCCTCAACTGGTTGTGTTTGAGATCGGGTAAAAGAAAGAGGTTGACCGAAGCTGAACTGAACCAGCATGATCAACACGTTAGGAACATGCATATGCCTGAGGCGGAGCACGTGTTCGAGGAATTACGACGCTACTCGAAGAGGAGTCAAGTTGAAACCAGTGACACTCAAGAGTCTCAAGAGACAGGAGAAACTTCTAAACGAGGTCGTGGTCGTGGTCGTGGCCGTGGTCGTGGCCGTGGCCGTGGGCGTCGTGAAGGTGAAGATGATGGGAGCAACACTGATATGGTTTAGTTTTTTTCGTTTCGCACTTTGGTTTTAGTAGGTGAAAAAATATTATTTCGGTTTGGTGTGTTTGATACATTTTTCGTTTCCTAGGTTGACAATGGTTTTTTTTTAATGTTTTGTTGCTGACAATTGATAGGATTTGGTAAATCGTACTTTGTTTGATTGATTTGTGTTAGTTTACATGTCTAAAATGTTTGGTAACTCAAAAAATACCAGAAATTCGTCATGGTTAATGTTGAAACCACGACGACTCCGACAACCTGTTTTCATGTAGGTGTTAATACACCTGCACTCGTCATGGTCATGTTGTATACCATGACGATTTTCGTATAATAAAACTTAGTCATCATGCAATTTATGCAACATCCATTACGATTTAACTTGTTTTTTGGGCAGAGAGGTGATTTTTCTAAAAGATAAATCGTCAAGGTTCTGTTACATAGAGTGACGATTTAGCAAGCAGTAGTTTTGGTATATTGGATCCACTTATTAAATATTCATGGTACTGTAAAAACCTAGACGAATGTTGAACTCTACACGCAGAGTCGTCATGGACCATCATATTACCATGACGATTCACTGAATCGTCGTAGTTTTAGGTACTTTCTTTGACGATTCTGGGTCTGAAGCAATTGGATTGAGTTGATTTTCGACGAATTTAACATTCAAATAAGTCTTCCCATAACTGTTTTGATCTCTGAGAATCATGTTTAAACATTTTTTAAAACACAAATACAAATGGTGGTGGTGGTGGTGGTGGAAATGGAGGCGGCGGTGGTGGTGGTGATAATGGAGGTGGTGGTGGTGGTAATGGCTAACTATCTAATCTTAGGATGATTTGCTAATTAATAATCTAATATTTTTTATAATCAATAATCTAATTTGCTAATCCTAATTACAATCTCTAATCCTAATTATGTTGGATATAGGGTTTTTGAAATTACTTCATTCTAACATTATTTTGGCATTTTGTGTTCGCCCCTAATAAAAAAAACTCGTCCTTAAAATAACAAAGATAAATAGGTTGCCTCATCCATAGACTACAACATTTGCTTAACTAAGCCGAGATTTCTCTTAGCTAAACTCTAATGGTCCTTGTTTCACGTTGAACCATTCTTTTTATTTTTCGAAAAAATTGATGTTTTCTCTTTTCTTTAGATGGGGAGTATTATTAATGAAAAATTGTATCGGTACCGAGACAAAATCTGGAAAAAAAATCCCCTCTCTTTACTAGAAGAGTTTTGAATCGCCCCATTTTTGCCCATTATTAATCCCAATACACCAGTCATAGAGTACAGTCTTTCCGATTGTTCTGGGGGATTTTTCTCTAGTTTTTGAGTGTCAACGTAGAATGGGACACTGCTACAGGACATTTGTTCTACATCTTTCTTTTGTTTAGACTCAATTAAAGATCATTCATTCTACACAAACAATTCAAAACAGAAACATGAAACTTTTCTGGGGTGAACAGTGAGTTCCACACGAATACAAGCTCACAATAACATCGCTTTTGTGGGGAAGTGATCTTGGGATATTTTAGATAGGCAGTCTGTTAAAAAAATGCTAAACTAATGTCATTCTTATTACAAATGTTCAGGGCAGAGCAGAGTAACGGGCAAGAAAGTAACAAACCAAGTACCCACGGAAGTTATCTAGGAGAGAATGAACCGAGCAAC
>JAJJMA010176799.1:0-10594 GCA_023529015.1 Papaver nudicaule
AACTCCCTAACTTGCACACAAAAAGTCTCCCCCTTGATCCACACTAGCTTTTCCTTGTCCTTCAATATATACAGTTGTATTGTAAAACTACAAGAGCAGCAACAGCAATTACTCTGACAGCTACCGCAATGACTGCAAGGATTTCTCATTGTCTTTTCGGACCGTGCAATACAAGGATATCCTTTATGCTCCAGAATATGATGTTCAACTACTACATTCATCGTTGTCTGGTTTAGGGTCAGACTACATTCCATCGGGAATCGAAGGATTTGAATCTTCTCCTTTTGAATGTCGTACGAGAGCAACACACCAATCTTATTATTATCATGAACTTCATTATGAATATTACTAGTTAGCCTCCAGTAAAGATCGCCTCCACAAAGAGTGGCTGTGGTCGTTACCAATCGACCAGGAAAAGAATAACAACCTGGTGCTATTGAGATTTGATCAACACTTATAACTACCTTTCTCCATGAATTAGTACCCAAAGTAAAGACCATGACAATAAACTCTGTACTGCCCCTGGTAATAAATATCATTACAACCTTATATTCATCTCTTGATGGATCAAAACCAAAACCATGACATAAATATGAGCATTGCACATCTTTAGGATGATAGTAGGGGATGGAAAGAGTTTCCATCTTCACCGGGTTAACGACAATCATCACACTACGAATAGCTTTACACATTAGTGTAACACAAGCTAAACCATTACAATAACCTACTAGTTCAGTTGTGCCTGAGGGTACTATATTCATATCTAATCTGAATTTATAATCATCATCCAAGCTGTAAAAACTAGCTCTTGCTAAGACTGTTGTATTAAGTAAGTTGAAGACTAGATTTAACTTATTTGTTTTGCTATGAAGAAAGTGTTTCTTAGCAAATTGTGTATCCTTTGAAATTAAATTGTACCATAACTTACTGATGCAGCTGTATTGGGCTAGAGTCTGGAATGGTAATCTGGTGAATATTTCATCAATTACTAATTCCTCAGGAAGATACGGATTCATCTCTTCAACTCTACTCTTTTTGTTCAACGTCATCTCCATAGGATATGCACCATTATCATTGATCGACATAACTTACACGAGCGATATAAAAATCCGATCTTGACAGATGAACGATTAAGTGGTGAAAAATTGTAACTTTTTATGAGCCAAAGAATGAAGAAACGAAAAAATTGATAAATTAGGCCGCCGATTCCACAAAGGAGGAGGAGGAGAAGAAGAAGAACGAAATTGGGAAACTAGAAAAGCCCTAGATAGCAAATCTCCCCCCCTTTTAATGTAAGCAACCGTATGTCAAAACATAGGTGTTCATAGCCGTCAGATCTCTTAAAAATAAAAGCCAGCCGTCAGATCTCTTTTACATTTTCCGTCACACCTTTAATCAACCGACAGGAAATGACTAAGTTACCCCTCCGCGGATTTTAATTTTTAGTTAGCGATTTCGTAATAATAAAAGGTTACGAAGGATAAACATGTAAAATAGGTATACCCAGGTCTGTGGTTCGAATCTCACTACCCTCGACTTGCAATTTGCACCTGATTTCTTCTCCGTTATTCATCAAACCATCTTCTTCCCTTTTCCTTCCGATTTTCCCCGACGATCGAAGGGAGTCCTCTATAGGATAATTGGACGACCGAAGGGAGTCCCCTATGTGATGAGTTTTGTAATTCCGTCCCTAACGAAACTGAGCAATCAATTGTCAGGAACGTAATTGATCAAAAAAATTCAATTTCATCAATTTTTGATCGAAATTCTTCAAATCTCTTCCAATTTCTTCAATATTAGTAAACACCCAATATAAAATATCATCAAAACAAACAACTTACAAGATTAAGATCATCAAATACTCCATGAAATCAATCGACATCGATGAATTAGTTCTCCATTTTGTCAAACCAGAGAAACAAAGCATTTACAGAGATTTCGGTTCCCGTCCGGATCTTTCGTGGGTTGGAAGATAAATAAACGGTCGGGTAAACCCATACCCGACACCAAAAAACGTTAATTGAATCGTAACCCATACCTGCAAAAAATCCAGTTTGAAAAAAAAATCCCATTAATCCCTGCAAAACCCCATGTTTCCTTTGATTCAGTTATCGCCATCAACCCATCAATCAGCAATTTCGATTTCGACAAATTTTGCTCCGCTTTCTTATTTCACCTTCTCTTTCATATCCGCTTCTCTTCAGTCTCCAGTGTGTAAATTTGAACAACCTTCTTCAAGAGAACTCTTCAATTTCGTATCATCTCTTCAAGTACCATCCAATTGAGCAAACCAGAACAATGAATTTGGTAATTTAAAACAATTCTTGAAAACCTCTAATCACAATTTAAAAAAATTAAGCTTTTTATCAAATCTATCCAATTGAATTTTCTACTTATTTCAAATGAAATAAGTATCAATTCAGTTGGATGAAATTTTTTAATGATGCAACCAACTAATTACAGAGTAAACATTAGGGTTTTTCTACGTCTAATTTTCGGTGCAATCAAGTACATCATAGGTCGTTGCTTTCATTAAAGACCAGACTGAAGGAGAAATAGAAACATGAAAGAAGAATAGGTGGAAGTAAATCAAAGTTTTTCTTCTATTCAGAACCGCAAGATAAGAGAAGAAGAATACGGAAAGAAGAGATGAGACCCTTTCTTTAAACGTGTCATCAGACTCACCACGTGTAGATTCTATTAAACGTCCACCTGTAGCAGAGTGTGGAAAGAAGAGAGACCCTTTCTTTTCTTCGATATGAACGATCAGTAATAACTCATCAGACTAGAGTAATGAACGATAATTAAAAAAATGAAATGAAGTACTTTACTCTTTCCTTTGACACCTGTTTGTTTTTGTTAAAAGGTTACTCCTTTGACACCTGTTTGTTTTCCTTTAACTCATTTGTGGTGCCCTTTTAAAAATGAAGTGATAAAAACTGGACTAATTGGAATAGGAGGCCACACATCTATTGCCTATTGGAATCGATGCCATCCATGCACGTTACTGATGGCCTGATGCTTTGGAGTTTATAGTACACAGTATTAAAGTGCAATGTAATTCATGACTCCCATTTATTGATGCTCGAGACACAATGCATCTTCCTTTTTTCCGACCTACTGACTTACAAACAAACTGATTTTAAGATCTGTTTTTGTGCTCTATTGTCTTAGTTTATCATCGTAATTTTTTTTTTTGAAACAGATTGTGTATATGTTGGTGAATTTATAATTGATGCTTTTGCTGCCGGATTATTAAAGCTTTTGTCATACATAGCTGATACGTGATGTGACACTCTTACACGTGAAAATGAAAAACTAACATTTGTTGACGTGCAACGCACGTGCACTCAACTTGTGATTTATAAAGGCACCGATAACAGCGCCACGTGGTTTATTTTTCATTTCCTTTCTCTGCCCTTGGCCAATTCCAAATTTCCAATTTCATTTTTATCTCTCTTTCTTCATCCTAAAAACAACTTTTTTCGCCCCTAAAAATTCACCCCTTCACAATCACCCCTCCCTACTTTTATAATCACCCCTCCTTGTTTTTAAGCTTATAACATTACTATAATACCCTCACTATAAGTGTACCCAATTAATACTCATTAATTCAGTTTCTTTTCAGCCTCCACCGTCAACACAACCTCCACCACCACAAACACAACCTCCGCCACCAAAACCACCACCGAATTACCTTCTACCACCACCTCAACCACCACCACCACTACCACCATCATCTCATCGCCGCCACCACGACGCCACAATCATAACTGCCACCACCAATGCGCCATCGTCATTTCCATTGCCACCACCAACACAACCTCCACCACCACAACCACCCCAACCACCTTCTCCAACCACCTCCGCCACCACCATCTCATTGCCACCACCACTTCCGCACTACCAACACCTCCTACCACCACCACTACCACCATTATACCGCCGCAACCACCACCATTATACCGCCGCCACCACCACCAAACCATCTCCACCACCACTTCCACCACCAGTAAAAAACTTAGTGTCAAGTTGGCAACTTGACACAAAACGGATGTAAAGTTGGCAACTTTACACAAAGTGCAGTGTAAAGTTGGCAACTTTACACAAAAAGTTGCTAGACAGGAGAATTCCTAGACTTTGATTTTGTGTAAAGTTGGCAACTTTACACAAAAAGTTGCTAGACAGGAGAATTCCTAGACTTTGATTTTGTGTAAAGTTGCCAACTTTACACAAAGTGCAGTGTAAAGTTGGCAACTTTACACAAAAAGTTGCTAGACAGGAGAATTCCTAGACTGTGATTTTGTGTAAAGTTGGCAACTTTACACAAAGTGCAGTGTAAAGTTGGCAACTTTACAAAAAAATCTGGTGTTAAATTGACAAGTTGATACGAACGAGTGAATCCGGCGTGAGTCGAACACGCATCCTCTGACATAGAGTCAGTTGTGCTACCATTGCACCACAGATTCGTCTATATATGTTTGTATATGCCACAAGAGCTAATCATGTTATGCAAAAGAAAGTAGAAAACATCTCAAGATGTATCTTATACATCAGTGAAAATGAGCAAAACTAAATAGAATAGCTGGTAAAAATGTAGAGAGTAAACGTGCACTGACCCAAACAGTGAATGTAAACAAAAAGTAGATTAGCAGCTTATAAACAAGGGACCAATAAGTGTAACTGTATCAGCATTAAAACATATCCTAGTGACCAATAAGTGTAATTAGGTGCTACTTGTAAATTTTTCACTGGTCATTCAAAGAAAGGACAACATCTTACCAACCATTCCAGTTCTCAATCCACGTCTTCGGTTTCTTGCCCGAATTTGATGTAAAATGATCACATTAATAACCATTGCAAGTGTTGATCTGCAAAACAAAAATATACACAATAACCAATGGATTTGCGAACTCAAATGGTAAAATATCAACTCGCTTCAAACGTTTTCCAAGGAAAACTGAACTCACAATTGGATCGGGAGCATTCGCTTGCTGGCACATAACCATGGCACCCCTGTGTCTATCTAAATAGTCATGCATGATGCCCAGTCAATGTAATGTTTAGCAGCAGACCTGTAATGCGTATCGATATTTCCATACTCGTTTTCGATCTACAAACCGAAAAGAAAAAATTACTTACTAGCATTCAACGAATAATTGACGCAATTGAAGTGCCATAATCATGAAAACAAATCTGCGAAAGGATAATCAACATGCCTTGTGAAGCGAAAAGTTTTTCTTCTTTCATCATACTCACAATATTGGCTGTGAATTTTTGCATCTAAAAACAAGAAATTTCAAAACAAATAAGGACTCAATTATCGAATACATAGTAAACAAGACCTAAATCCTTTATTCATCTATATAATTTAGGTCAATATAGTCACGTTTCCTAACTATAATGACACAACCATAAAACTTATTGTTGTCTACAAAAATAGGTGAATCCAAACAACAACTTTCAAGGAATTGTATAAAATATAAGAGCCTTGCATTGATTGTTTTTTATAACAAACTTTAAATTCATAAAAACATCTGTAACAATAAAAGAACTGAAAATACCATTTGATGTGCAACAATATATCAGTTTAAATGTACCATAATTGTTTCTGTTTTTCTAGACGTCAATCTATAATTGTTCATGACCATAGTATCTACTACGCAACAAACATAACTCGATGAAACAAACACTGCTTTTTCTTCATACCAGGTAGACTCTCCTTGTCAAACACCTACAACTAGTCTCATAACTAAACAACCAAAATGCTTTTACATGATTCGTCACTAACTACACCCTGTTAAGTACAAACATTAACAAATCCCCTAAATCAAATTAAAATCTACACCAATTTTACTGTCACTAACACTACCACCACTGTCATCAAAACAAAGAAAAAGAGAAGAGGAAGACCACAATATGTATATCTAGTACATCAAATCAAAAACATTTGTACAATGAAAATTACTACACAGTGCATATAATAGCTCAAGGAACCAACACAAAAATATGAAAGCATACACCAAATCTTTCACAACTAATACTATAACTGCAGCTTCAGATACGACAATAAAAAGGGAATTGCTACTGATTACACAATGAAAGTTTGATTGATAGGAAATTATTAGCAGACTCCAACAAATCTATACTTACAAAACAGAAGTGTTTTCTGAGTCACGGGACGGTCAGGATACATTCCAGTTTGTTTAAGTGGTGGTTAGGATCTTTCCATCCTGTCCGGTGTAATTTCTTAAGATTAATCCAACGGTTTTCCACATTTAACGTCGACGTGTGCATAATTAATCCATACCCTACCGACCCACGCATTCAATTCTTGATTTCCTCTCACTATTTCCATTAAAGTATGACCGTAACTTCGCTTCAGTCTTCCCATCTTCCTCTGCAACAACAGAAGAAAATTTTTGCAGGAAAAAAAATCAGACTTGGTTGCCATCTCATATTCCGCTTGGCCATTAAATTCCCCTTATCAATCTGGAACTGGAACTCTTGGATTATACTATTATCATGGATTCCCTTTTAATTCCTCTTCTTGCTATTGAAGAAAAGGTAGTTGATTTTATTGATTAATTCCTCTCCATTTTTTTTGTTTTTTGATCTAAGTTTAATTAGGGTTTCTGTTAATCTCTCTGGGTCTGATCTGCTTATTTTTCTGGGTTTGTTTAGTGTTTATGATTGGTTGACGCCGAGAAAGGAAGGAGATGATGTATCTTAATTTGACGGATAGAAATCCCTGTGCAGATTTTTGAGAACGATGTCGTTAATCAATGGATGGCTTTCTCATCATAGATTGGTTAATAAAATGTATACAGGTTGATGTTCATCATGTTTGTATACCAGAATCCGCAATCAAAGCAGAACAAAATGGCTGTTTTCTTAATGCTATTTTGATTTTTTTCTTGCAGGTGGTAGTGCATGTATGTGAAGGATATAAAAATTGCAGTATAAAAGGTATCAATTAATATATTGATTTCTCGGGGTTTCTCCGTAGTCCCTTAGTTTAGTTCGTGTTCTGATATGCCATTGATTTCCATTTCAATTTCTTTGTTTTTGTTGCAGTATTTTGATCTACGCTAAGCTAAGATTTTAATTAAAATCGTTTCTTGGTTTATCTGCTTTATGAGTATTTTTTGGGTTTTCAACGGTGAATTCTAGATTTTTTTTTCTTTTTTCTTTTTTTGTTTTTTTACTGCAAGTCCCATAGTTGTCCACCGATACGAGCAACATTTGTTGTGTGTTCATTTTTCTTTTGGATGCAAACAGTTGATGCTTTTGATTTGGAAACAAATACCAACTTAAGTTGCTAATTTTATTTTGGTCAGTCTCTTGCTTTTTAATTTTGTATTGATCCCATTCTCTTTGTTTGTATTGCAGGTAATACAAACCTGAAATTGTATAGGTATCTCTATATGGATTGATCCCATCCTCTATTTGATTCGAAAATAAGGAACAAACCTGAAGTTATAGGAGTTGTCGACCGGGTTTCTAATTTATGTGGATTTGGACTCTTAAATTGATGTGTTTCAGTGTACTGATCTTGCATGTATTGTGCATCAGTGTTCGTATCGTGACATGTCTAGCCAATTGACCAGCTTTAAACAAAAAGACTGACACTGTTTGGGTTCAAACACGGAGACACTTTTGAAGACCTTCAAAGTGCCATGCCCAAGACGTATCTCAAAGGTCAGTTATGCGGCAAAATCTTTTAAGAAATATTGTGGAATGTGATTCATTTGTCTTATACTGAGATGCTTTTGGTGTGTAACGTGTGTTGACATGTGTAACCCCTCGACCAGCTTTGAACAGAAAATAGCAAGACACCGTCTGGGTCCAGCTTCCACGAGCTAACTCTAAAACATGATGTAGACTGACATATGAAGAGTGCGGCATACCAAATTCTGTGGTGGTTATATTTATCCTGTTAATGATTATTTCCACTAATATGCATCTCTTTGGTGGTGCAGGGGATGTATTGCTAAAGTAACCCTTCGGCTTGGTTCCATAAAAGATCTCTGTTGAACTTGCAACACCACCGAATTGAGAAAAACGCTGTGTAGTTGCTGTAACGTGAACAAATATCGAACAATTACAAGGTATAATCTTGGTTTTTGTCATAGTCAATTGCTGCTTAAACTTTTTTGTTAGTTTTCATTCCATGATACTAACACTAATCGAAATGCGCAGGGATGTTCATTCCACCAATGCGGTAAAAATATATTTTAGCCTTCACATTCCTGATGTTCCTGAGATAAGCCACAGGTAACCAAACTGTTTCTTCTGGCTCAACCCCCAGCTGTACCCTCACACCTCCTCGCACAAACTTAGGATTCACCACCGAGAATAGAAATAAATCACCTTACCTAAATTTGGTGCATATCCTTGCCAACTTGAGTTTTCCTTTTTTCCATGTCTCATTGCCATTGATCTGATGTGTGTTTACCGCTTTTTCCAGTGGGGCAAGGATATAATTTACAGAGTGCCTGGCACTAAAGTCATTCAGGATAGTGAATGGTACTATCTTGGTTGCAAGGGCTGCCATAAGAAAGTAGTGGAAGAGGAATGTTATCTTGGTGCATCGGTGTAGAGTTAAAGTCCCCGACCCAATAACCAGGTACCAATAATTTGTAAAACCTTTTCACCCTCTAATCCTAAGTGTCATATGTTTACACCTCCTTGGGATTGCACTTTTGTTGTTATTAATGGGTGTTCTTTGTTGATATTCCATTAGTTCCCACCAAGACAGGTGGGTTAACGTATGAGTAGTCTTGCTAGATAGTCTGTCAATCTGTGGTGTAAATCAAATGGGGAAACTTATTTCTAGCTGTTAACAATATTTTGAATCTATATATAAATCTGTATCTCTAACTCTATATGATTCATGTTTATATAAGAGATAAATCTCAGCAGTCCAAAACTACTTTGCGTATTTGTTGGCTTTGCTAGAGTAATTGAACCAAATTCCACATGTTAAAGCAAAGACTAAATCTGAGTTGTCGTTAAAAACTGTGTACTTGAGCCAAATTCCAACCTTCATGCCTCCATTATATTTCTTTCTCTCTTCCAATTATATCATTATATGTTGCATATACTCTTTTTCGGTAATGCAACAACTTTGAGATTCTACAACTATCTTATGCCATCGATCTTTCTTCCTATTAGTTTGGTTAAAGGGATTGAGATCTTACTTTTTTGTAGTTTAGATTATTGTGCCATGTTCAGCATGCATCTCTCTCTCCACGGTTGTTATTCATCACGGAAATGTGCTACAGGTGTAATATATACTAGGATCATTCGAAAATACAATTCTATAACGGTTAGGTAATGCTGGGCGATACCTTTGTAGATATATTTTGTTGTGATTGTGCGAGTCAGAGTCACTTGGTGGATGGATTATTACGCGCGGCTAGGAACATGATTGTTCCATTCAGTTATTTGTAGTAGGTAAGGGAAGGTTTAGTAGCCACAGATTTAATATCGACTATTACAGTAACTTTTTGTTTCTGTGAACAACCAAATCCAATTAATGATATTTTTTTTATGGAATTACAACCATGAAAACAATGTTGTGGAACTTTATGCATCCTCTTTAACAGTGTTAACAACATGTGTTTATATTGATTAATTGGGCAGCTGAAGTTTTGCGTCATAGGCGAATAGGGTCTGCAGTTACGAGCTTCACCAGCAAATTTAAAAAGACACAAGGTAAACTCCATTAAATGTGCTTCCCGATGAAATCTCAACATCTATCAAGGGTTCACCAATGCCTTCTTCCTGCGTAAGACAAAAAAAATGGATGGCAGCGTCTACGCAACATGCAAGCGAGGATAAATGGGGCGGCCATTGTCAGCAAAGTTCACAACCTCAAAAGATAAGAATATGTTCGAGGAGTTCCATGCTGCCATCACCACTTTGTAAAGCAACCAGAAATCATGGGGTCTGCAACATAAACATACTTAGATGGTTAATAGGTGGAGAAGGGTTCAAGCCTTATTACCCAAGGTTTTGTACCGAAAAAATCCGTGTGCATCTTTTGCCTTCAAACCAAATTTGAATGTCAGATTAAAAGTATCTGTATTATCTCTTCTGTTGCTACTTCAATTATTTTTGTTCCCTGATTTCCTTCTCCCTTGGAGTTTGCTTTTGTAATTTTGGATTTTTTTTACTAATGAAGTTCATATTTTTTTTCTTTAAATTGCTTGACTTGCTGTATGAGACCTCAATATGACATATTCTTTTAATAAATTTCTTATTAGGAATGGTTGTTTCATAATATGCATCAGTAGTTCTTAACGAACAACGCCAAAACAACTTACACTCACAAACATTTGGGCCCATATGCATTGTTTGATAGGAGTCATTACCTGTGAGGACCAAAATAACGGGCAGTTTATGGAGTTCCGGATTGGCGTTCTTTGAGGAAAAATCACTCCTAGATGTGAAGAAAAGTCCAATCTTGGATGTGAATTCGTAACTTCATAAACTGCCTGTTATTCGAGGAAGAACCCGTATAGATGTAAGAGAAAAAGTCACTTTGTTGCAGTTTTAGTAGGCGTATCTTTTTCATAAATTGTGTACT
>JAJJMA010176811.1:0-31878 GCA_023529015.1 Papaver nudicaule
AAATGTGTCGAATTTTGAGATGCAGAATTTTTGTCATGAGCCTTCTTGCTAATTTCTTGTATTTGGATAGCGAGTCATTGGATTGGTAACTTCCGTCCAATTGTCGGACTACTAGTTGGGAGTCTGTCGTTATTCGTGCTTCCTAAATTTCCATGCTGATCATGCGTTTTAAGGTATGGATCATTGCTTAATACTCGGTCTCGTTATTAGTTGCTTCGAACTCCAACCGAAGTGCGTACACCGTGCGCTCTCCTTCGGGTGAGGTGAAGACTATGCCTACTCCTCGGCCATCGCTATTGACCGAACCGTCAATGAAGACTTCCCATCTCCGAGGATGGCACTGTTGTAGCAGGTCGTCAGGCCCTTCATCGTCTTTGATTCCCAGGAGTGGCTCTTCTTCGTAGTCTTCTTCAATTGGGAACTCGGCTAGGAAGTCTGCGATGATCTGTGATTTTAATGTCGGTCTAATTTTGTAGTCCACATCATATTGTCCAATTTGAGCGTTCCACCTTGCAATTCTGCCTGCTGCCTGGAGGTTTTTCAGAACTGATTCGATTGGTGTTTTCGTTAGCACAATTATTTTGTGGGCCTGGAAGTATGTCCGAAGCTTTTGTGTTGCTACCACTAGCGCGAGAATCAGTTGTTCCAACTTTGTGTAATTTTTCTCGGCTGGAAAAAGGGTCCTACTAATGTAGTATACTGGCTTCTCTTCTTCTTTAGTTGTTACTGGCACTGCGCTGATGGCGTCTTTATTCGCGGCTATGTGGAGTTTCAAATTTTCGTCTTTCTCTGGGCGCTGCAGGGCTGGCAAGCTTGCTAAGTAATTTTTGATCCCCTGAAACGCGGCCTCCCTTTCATCCGTCCATATGAATTGTTCTCCCTTTTTCAGGATGCTAAAGAGGTCTTTACATCTGTCCGAAGATCGCGCAATGAATCTACTAAGAGCTGCCAATCTTCCATATAAAGCTTGTACGTCTTTTATAGTTGTTGGCGATGGCATTTCTCGGATTGCTTGTACCTTTAGCGGATCCGCTTCAATACCTGTTTTTGTAACTATATACCCCATAAATTTTCCAGAGGTCACCCCGAAGATGCATTTTGCTGGGGTTAATCTTCATGTTGATTTGTCGCATTTTTTCCAGTATTTCTCTTAGATCCCCCACATGAGTGCCTGCTTGTTTACTTTTAACTAGCATGTCGTCTACATATGCTTCGACGGTCTTTTTTAACCAAGGGCGAAAGATATTCTCCATAGCCCTTTGGTGCGTGGCGCCGGCGTTTTTTAACCCGAATGGCATTCTTGTGTAGCAATATAGCCCATTAGATGTTAAGAACGCCGTATGCTTCCGATCTTCTTCTGCCAATGGAATCTGGTTGTAACCAGAGTAGCCATCCATGAAGCTTAATAGCTCATGGCCTGCTGTTGCGTCTACCATTTGGTCTATGCTGGGTAAAGGATGTGGATCCTTCGGGCACGCCTTGTTTAAATTGCTGAAGTCGATGCATATGCGCACTCCTTTGTTTTTCTTTGGTACGATGACCATGTTCGAAATCCAATCTGCGTATTGTATTTTTTTGATAATTCTTGATCATCTTGTTTAATTCGGCTTCAACCGCTGTTTGGTATATATCGGCTAACTTTCGTGGTCTCTGCTTGAATGGCCTTACTGACGGGTTTATATCTAGGTGATGACATGCCAAGCTGGGATTTATTCCTGGCATTTCACTCATTTTCCAGGCGAAGACGTCTGCGTATTCCCTCAGCAAACTCTCTAGTTCATCTCGCTGCTCTTTCTTCATCAGTGTTCCGATTTTTACAATTTTTGGATCTTCGTTGGTTCCGATATTTACATCCTCGGTGGGTTCTGTTGGAGTAAAGTTCGGAGTGTCTTCATTCATGGCACTGGGGTCCTTCGGTGCCTCTTTCGTGATTACTCCTTTTTTTCCCCTGTATTATTTGATTGATTTCCTCGCTAATTGTTTTCTCCTTTTGCTGCCAGTACCTTTCTCTTCGATTGCGCCTCGCATTTTTTCTTTGATCGATATCTTTTTCGTGGCATGCTTTTGACTATGAGCTCTCGCCTTTGATTTCTCCTATGCCTTCGGGAGTTGGAAATCTGAGTTTCTGATGCAGTGTGGAGGGTACTCCTAAGATCCCATGCAGCCATGGCCGTCCCAATGCTGCTGCTTCGTGAGCTGATATTTTCCCTTGTATGAATCATTGAATTGCAATGGGCGGTCTGTACTGATACCTTGTTTTGTGGTTTTATTTTGAAAACTTGCCCCGAGGATTCCACTCACTGCTTCGGAGCCTGGTCAGATTTCGAAGCCATTCTGGTTGTGACCTGTCAGAAGACAAAAAACCCGTGAGGTCCAAGGCGGCTACTGCAGTGTACTATGTCGGCCATGTAGGTCTGTACGTTGCAACGGTTTTTTATCGTGCAAGTTTTTAGCGTAGGTCATATTTAGATGTATTCCTAACTATATTTTTTGTCTTTTAGCCAAAACCATCTTTCCCAATGATTCCTGCATAAAAATTTATTTCCAAATGTAGCAGGCACTTTGAAAACCCTAAAAGTAGGTCTAAAAGATTTTTCCCATAATCGTTTTCTTATAGCTAACCTCAATTTTAAGGCATATATGATGAAAATCAACTACCATTTTTGAAATCGGTTTCGTCATGCCAAGGTTTGAAACCCTTAGTTGATGACCTTACCATCTGATGATTTGCTCATAAAAACCCTTAAACACGCTAAAGCCTAGAAGTATCTTTTAGATGTTTAAGGTATTGGAGCTTCTTTTAAAGAACAAGCTTTGAAAATCTTTGAAAGGATGAAGAAATCTATGAAAAATTTGAAAACCCGAAAAATCAGAGGCAAACCCTAAGTTCTTTTAATCAGTCCCTGTTTCTAGCGCCAAACTGTATGAGTAGAAAATCTGCGTGGGTACATGATGTTCTATAGCCCTCAGATCTCACTCACACACACAGTTATTCAAACATGATTCAAGGTACATAGACCTCAAGAACAATACCGAAGATATGTAAAGAGACATTAATCAGAAGACTAAATGTATGAAGATTTATATTTCAGTGTTGCAACTACATGGATTATGATTCTAAGGAGCTAGAGGAGATACAGACCTAATCCCTCTCTTGCCGCTTAGGTTACACCCCAAAAGATTCCACCCTTACAATGTTTTCCAAGCTCGCCTTATATAGGCCGAGCTTGGGTGGTTTACAGCTAATAAGACAAGAGACTCAATCGTGGTGGTGTCAGTCCTTGTCGAGTAAGGCGGTTCCTTCGGCGGCGCTCCGAAGATGGCTCTGGGACTTTGGTCCTTTGGGGCGGAGTCCGAGTCCCTTTCTTCTGATTCTTCGCTCGGCGTCCTCGGTCTCACCTCTTTTGGTCTGATCCTTGAAGCCTCGCCGATACTTCTGGCACGATCTTGCTTCTTGGATCTCTGACACGTGTCCCGAGGGGTTTTACCCTCCACAAGGGCATTGACGGAAAATGAATATTAATTGTGTTTCCTTCTTTATATATTAACGAAATAGATTTGCAGGAAGAAAAACTCCTCCAGTTTCATGGAGTTATTACGGCCGGTGAAGAAGATACATGCTAACTATTTTTATTGGATCTACTATAAGATTAAAACTATGGGTTTGATTTGGATTTTGAAAATTAATTTTTCTTATTTTGAATCTAAGATAACAGTTTGCAGAATTACAAGAAGCAATTATCGATGGATATTTGTATCTTGATGATGGAATTTATAATTTAATTAGTCAATTCGTGATTGTATCAATGTTTCAAGAATTAGTTTATATAGTGATCAAAAGATCCGATTTTTCTTTGATAACTTCAACAAAAAATGTTGTTTAATTTGATTGTTGGACTAGGCTTGAACTTTATAACATACTGAACTTCAATTTGATTTTTCGTCAGATATGCACTACCCGTACACACGGGTAGAACTATATTTGATTTGATTGCTGGACTTGATAGACTTAGATTGATCTTAAATTAGTCTTCTTGTAGTTTTATGTTCCCTGGTGTTATGTAACTATAGTGCATTTTACATTTTAAGGCTATAAAAGAACTTTATAACAAATCTGTGTTGAAGATGATTGCTGATCTTGATTGATAGAATATTGGTGCATTTTACTTGTTCATCAATGGCAAAACTTTGTTCATGCGGATTAATCGGAGAAGAATGCCCTCAATACCCTTGCTTAGAAACTCAACTAATTAAAAACCGTTAATTGGAATGACAAATGGCGATTCCCCATTTGTCCCCCATGCCCCATCAAAAATCGCCTCCATCAAAATTTTTCTCTAAATTTATAGACTACCATATAGTCATATACTGACTAATTACTCCGACGCCCACCTCAATACCAGAACGACACTACTGTATGGTAACACATAAAGGAAGACTTCTAAATTAATTAACTATCCAACTTGAAATGAGAATTTTACCTTAAAATATAATAGATGATAAGTTCAATCCATCACCATGTATCATAAATTTTTCATGACAAATACTACCTCATATCTCTCCATCTAGCTTGGTTTTTCAATTAAAATTTCTATATATCACTAACCCACAACTGATCAGACTCCCCCTCGAAATTCTGCTCAGTACTTAAAAAAAAATGAAGAGGATCTTTTTTTTTTTTTTGAAAAAATGAAGAGGATATCTACTCCCACTAATAATACATACAAATGTTAAGGGAAACACATGGGCACTAGGTGTCAAAAGGCATGCATATCTAATTAAACAAATCATAATAATTAATTAAGTTAATTCTTTTTATTTTTATCTAGTTTTATATTAATTAATGATTAACTAATTATTAATTAAACTATAATTATACTAATTAAATTCAAAGGTCAAGTCAAGGGCCCACCGTCTGTCGATTTTGACTCCGCCTTTTGAGCGTCGTATCTTTCTCATCCGATAACCGAATGACGTGTTCTAATAGTCGATTACGAGTAACATTTCGAGATCTATCTAGTGGTACTAAAATCAAATCCAAATTATCATTTGATTATTTTTCATTAATTTCTAAGTTTGGCGTTTAAATTCAATTAATTCAGTCATTAAGCGGCGTAATTGCCAATTGGCAAGTCTATAGCCATTGACCAGCTTCTGGATCATGACATAATCTATCTCATGCATTCTTGTAAACTTAGTATTCGTGGGAACAAATACCAACATAACTCATGGTCATGTAGACAAGAACACGATCTCAATCGCTATTAGTGTCACTACTAAAGTAGCCGACTATTTCGAAAGATAGAGTAAGTATAATAGAAGAATTTCCCTACTAACCTTTTGTCGATGAAGAATAATTGATGTTTTATTTGTCTTCACAGTCTTCGTCTTCAAGGTCTCTACTACTTAGTCCATATCCCAATTTCGAAATCTAAACTCTAGTAGGCTAAATCAAGAATTGTGTTTTGACACCTAAAACTGACAACCAACTTGACATACAATCGCTAGTGGGTTTGACCGGATAATGCCCTAACAGTATGGAACCTTGAAAAGCTAAGGTGTTAAATGTTAACCATCTCTGTTATAATACTTATATGTCTATATTTTATTTCTGCCAAGCTATTTTGTTGGTGGATGTGAGGACTAGAAACTTATAAGGAATACCACATTTATCCAAAAATTCTTTCAACTTTACCTCAACTAACTCAAAAGCACCATCACCCATAAGATGGTGCTGGCCAAAGAGGGAAAACCTGGCCATGTAATGGCCAAGCACAACAAGGACGACGTATGACCATAAGATGGTGCTGACCTAACATTCCTTGTTCAATCAGGGTCGTTGCAGTAGTCCTGCTCTCCTGTTTCATTACCATTTGGCATGTGACCATAAGATGGAGCTTGCCAAAGAGGGAAAAACCTGGCCTAAGGGGATGGCCAACGCCATCCAAGTTGAATTGGCCTAGTGGCCTAGGGGATGACCATCGCCATCCTAAGTTGAATTGGACTAGTGGCCTAGGGGATGGTCAACGTCATCCCAAGTTGAATTGGCCTAGTGTCCTAAGGGATGGACAGCGCCATCCCGAGCTAGATTTTGGCCTAGTGGCCTAGTGTGGCAAGCGCCATCTCTTGAGTAGTTTGGCCTAGTGGACAAAGAGGGGCCTGGCCATGTGATGGCCAAGCATAACAAGGGTGGCGTATGGCCATAAGATGGTGCTGGTCAGAGCATTCTTTGTCCAACCAGGGTCACTGCAGCCGTCCTGCTCTCCTGATTGCGTTATGGATCATTATGTTTTATTGGGTAGTGCAAAATTTTATTATTCATCGTGGGTTTGTCCTAGGCCCATTATATTGTTTTACCCATATTCTAAAATCCACCATCCACATTAAGTCCACTGCTTAGTGTGAAATGATATTATTCCAGAGTAAGCACAAGATGGTGATTTGTTATTTTAATAGGATAATCTATTTATCATGGCGTAAGATTTAGAAGAGTTACCTCTTTCGACCTTTTCCTTCCAGGTTCAGATCTGAAACTATGCAAGAGGAGAGATGTATGCATTGCAGAGAGTAGGAAACCTCTTGAAGCAGGTTGGACATGTATCTTTGCTTGAATCCTGATAATTTTTCTCAGTCTCTTCAAAGCTTTAAAGGTAATTAAACATGTGTTTCTCTTGTTTCAGGGCATTGTAGGATACATTTGTGGTTCTAAGCGACTCGATGGTTTAGGTCTAAGCTCCTCAGCTGCAGTAAGCTTGTTCTTCCTCTAGTTTATGAAACTTTTAGTTGTCAAACATTCTATGTTTTTGAACCCGATAGATACTGCATTCATCTTGACAGATTCTAGAGTAATGAGTATACTGGCACTGCTAATCTGGCGTAGTGAGATGTCGTTGCCATTTGATATTCCAGGATTGTGCTGTAGGTATGTTGTTTGCACTGCTTCCAATTTTGGGTGGCACTTCAAGGATTTTTCAAGGAGTTATGTCCATGACTAAGTCATAGGTGCTCAACTTCTGGATGACCATCTTTTCAGTTTAAAAGCTTAGCTCTTAAATATCTTAGTTTGTGGCAAATATGACACTTTAACATACTGATCATTTTGGCCAGGTTGGTAAAGTTGATTACATTCCTGGCAATTTTGTCAACATCATCTCGAACTTGCGTTCCTTGGTTTCTTAAGCTGATGATTAGCTTATCATCACAGGTTAGGGTACGAGGTATCTCCGCAGACCAATGAACTTTATCACTTAGCAGTTGCCTTTCGCCTGGTTGTTGCTTGGGTATGTGACTTCTGAACTTGGGCAGTTACTTGCAATTTATCATACAGTTTTTAAGTATGCATGTGTGCTTGTATTGTGAGATGGTGAATATTTATATGAGTAGCATACAAGCTAATCATGCTTTCATAGATTGTATTCCTACTTGATACTCATAAAAACTAGAGCATATTTTATCCGTCATGGAGAAAAGTTTATCTTAAGATTTCGTTTCGAAGATGTTAACAAACTCTCAGAGCAGTGATAAGTTGGGGCTCAGCCTTGAACTCAGTTCCTTTGCTGCTGGGGTGATGATATCAACATTTGATCTTTCAGAACATACACTTGAACAAGTAAGATACCTTTGATGTTTATTTTCTCCTGAAGTTGTTGAGGTGCAGATGTCTATAATCTTGCAGGTCGTACATATTTGGGTAATCTTTTCATTATCGCGCGATCATTTAGCAATCTTTACACCTAGTATAATTTCCTAAGTGGCAGGAGTGCATTTCTTTGTAATATGTTTTTTGCCGGATCCAACTCCAGTGAAAGTCAACGAACTAATGGGTCCAATCAGAGAATATTACTCTTTCATTCGAATACTTTGTTGTTGATCACTAATTATACAGAAGAGTCTGACAGTAGTATCTAACATATCAATTGCCTGAATATTTTGGTTGTTCATGATGGAGAATGTAGGAATAATTTAAGTGTAAACTTTTTCTGATTACACATGTTTTCCTTTTTGTAGATTGAACCAATTTGCAACTTCTTCACTGCACTTTTTCTTGCCAGTGTTGAAATGCTGATCGATTTTCACCCAAGAATGGGGAGAGATCAACTCGGCATGATTCTAGTTGTTGTTCGCAGCTTCAGGGCCATCTGTTG
Source organism: Papaver nudicaule (assembly GCA_023529015.1). Lineage (NCBI taxonomy): Eukaryota > Viridiplantae > Streptophyta > Magnoliopsida > Ranunculales > Papaveraceae > Papaver > Papaver nudicaule. The sequence goes on from JAJJMA010176811.1 coordinate 8,145, forward strand.
ATGGGGGAATGGAGCAGCAAAGTCTACCCTCCTCACCAACCAGCTCAATGTCTGTATCTCAACTTTTTTTTTTTTTTGTTATCAGATCTTCCGCTGGTTCGCTGTCCTGTTTGCAACTTGGACACATGTGAAGGTGTGAAAACAAGAAGGAAATTGAACTTTGACACATGTTGTAAGATTAAGTATTAGTTGTTCCGTAAAATTGTGTATTTGTCTTATAGGTCTTGCACATTGTTGAATGTTGTATGTAACAAGATTTTGGATGAGAATTTATATAAATTTCAGATTTCAGGTGCAGAAAATTGCAGGATTGAATGTATTACCAAAATAATTTCTGTTTTTTTTTTTTTGAAACCTAGATTAAATTTGCAACGGATATATCCGTGGCACAAAAGGAAATATCCGTTGCACAAATTAGCAATGCGCAACGGAAGGAAACAATTTGTGCCACAGATATATTCGTGGCACAAATTAATTGTGCAACGGATATATCCGTTGCACAATATGTTGCGCACATGTGCAACGCCGTTTTTGAAACGGAAATAGCCGTGACACAAATTCTGTGCAACGGATATATCCGTTGCACAAGGGTCATTTTGGCGTAGTGTTGTTGCTTCTAAATATGTGTTCCTGGTTGGTATTGATATTGTGTGGAATTAGTAGCATGGCAAAGCCTTAATGCAGTATGGGATGCATTAAAGGATGAGAGAAAATGAAGAAAGACTTCCGTTGCCAATCTTTGATGATTGTGGGTGCACTTGAATTGAGCAAGTGTGTAAGGCTGAGCATTGATGGGTGAAGCTTGATTCACTGAACCATTAGTGTTGTCGAGTCATTCCTAGGCCGAAATTGGTTGACGCTAGTTTGGAGGTGTGACAGTGTGGTATCAGAGCACGATTTGGCTCTGATTTGGCTTTAGTTTGTAAAGATTTTCTGTCTTTTACTCATGTTGGTGTCATTTGTTCGTGGAAGAACCCATTGGAGATAAGGTATTCAATTGGTTAAATGATAAAAGACAAGAGTTTGCTGACTTCTATGGTGCAAGTCAGAGTTTTAAGTCCATGATTCTCACAAGTATGCAAGAAGCATAAGCATTAGAAAGGATGCCTTTCGTAGTGTTGTCAATACCAAGTATTACAAGATGTAATGGGAATTTTGCGAAAATTCCTGGACACATAGTGTGTTGCTGACTTTTGCAAGAGGCAAAAGAAATGAGAGCCTACTGTATGGCATAGGAGGCAAGTTATCTCATTGTGGCAGTCGGATGGAAGATTATACATTTCCCTCATTGCATATACCTTGGTGGTAATGCAAATTCTGGTTGTGGCCAGAAGTTTTGTGGCATGTAAGATGTCATGAGAAAAGAATTGTATGGTCAATTCTTATCTAGCATATGTTTTATTGATAGGCCAAAGAAAAGAACGTAAGTTAGGGAAAAACCGATACACCACGGTCTTACGTTAAACAAAGTTTCTTTGTTGATGCTAGATATGCACAAGAAGATGCCATGAATGGCATAATGCACTTGCATCTGGTTGTAGAATAGTGGAGTCAAAATGCAAGGGCTAAGGAGTCCAAAGATCGGCATTAGACTAAGAACCACAGCGGACATTCTTGTCAAAAGCAAATCAGTCATAGTTGCTTGATTTGGTGAAGGGTAATGACAAGATAAACCAGATGTGTATGGACAGGAAAATGTGTTCCAAGTTGAAGGAAGAATGCTATCTCTGCAGGGATGTGCTTTCTTCATGGAACGAAGGCAGTGGCGCCTCATTTGCAAGGATTTTGGCCTTGTTTACAACTGTCCAAGGAAGGGAATTTAGTCCGCAATAGTCATTGGCTAAAATGACTTAACTGAGCACTATGGTGATGCTCATAATCATCAAGTCAATCTAATCCAGATTGTGCAATGTCTTGCACAATTAATGTTATCCTTGAAGAAGTAGATGCGGGATGAAGAATGACAAAGGAGTGGTGATGCATATGAATGGCATGGGTCATTCTTGAAATCTTCATAGAAGATATGGCAACATAAATGCCTTAGTTTGGAGGAATCTGACCGAGTATTAATTAGATGTAGTTTCGTTATGGGAGGAGCAAAGGACTATTGATAGTTGGCTGAATGTCAGGTGGCGTACAAGGCAATTAGTTATGGCCTTGTTTTCTCGTTTGTTGCTAAAAAGCTAGAATGAAGTCAGTATTGCAAAGCTTATTGGTCTTACAAGTTTGTGATCAGTTGGTGTTGGTATTTGCAATCCATTTGAAGTGTACTTTCAAGTATTGGGTCGTGTGTGGCCTTGGTGTTGGGAATGAAGTCTTTCTATGTAAGGTAGTAGTGAATGAGGGTGTTCGATGTTAAAGTACTTGTCTCTTTTGATTCGAAGTAAAGCTAGTTCACATGGGAGATGCTACATAGCATATTGGCCGAAATATGCAATAGAAGACGTTGAAAGTGTAATGGTGTAAAATAAGTTTGATGGTGTAAAGACATGTTGTTGTTAAGGGACGTCCCTGCATATTGTACTAAGAAAATTGTTAAGAAGAGTGCAATACAAGAACGGTAGCAAGGCCAAGAAGTCTGTCCATCAAAGACATGAGTTTAGGGAAACTCATAAGCTTTGGAAAATTGTCCAAGGAGTGAAGGCGTAGCGGTTCGAATGAATGCTTGAGGCACATTGGTTTCGAAAGCGACGTAGGCCAGAGAATGGCATAATGCCAAGTTCTGTCCTAAACAAGTCAGTCATAGCTTAGGCCAAAAAGCTATGCAACTCAATAGTTTTGCTTTAGGCGAGTCGAGCAAAGTATGGCGCATGGATTTGTGCTAAGTGCATAACAGTTGGAGCAAGTATAAAGCTTATACTTGGCCATAGCACTCAAGGAAACGAGTTCCTTAGTGTGTTTGCGACAATAGAGCTTTGTTGGTACGCATAAAACCACTATGCATTCTATGGGAAGCTTGACGGGAAGGCCATGAAGAATGGAATCCAAGGCATGTGTTAGCAAAACTGATTGAAAATGAAGGCCAAGTCGCATATAAGTCCTGTTGGGTTGTAGGATGCAACCAAAGTCAGAGTTTGAAGGCATGAGACTAAGGCCATGATCATTATGATCAATGGGTAGCACAAAAGAAGGCAACATATTGACAGTATAGACAGGAACAGTGTTGGCTTTGTGCATGTCAAGTTGTGTATACTTAGGCACAATTGACGCATAGGTGATTTGAGGCTAGAAAAGAAGTTGGGCCAAGAACAATCGCTAGATTTGCATTTGGGCATTGATATATGGCTCAAGAAGAAGTTGGAAGCGGTCGCGACGTAACAATGGAACCTGAAGTTAATAGGATCAATGACAAGGCAGTAAAGCTAAATGGTGGTGAATGGTACTAAGCATAAAGTATTGGCATGGACGCCAGGAAGGCCAAGAAAGTTGCTGAATTTATGAAAAGAGGTTTTTCAGAAGCGTACTTATATAGCCAAGTAGTTTGGGAGGTCCCAAATGAGTATTGCGTTCATCGAGGACGATGAACAGAATGGGTGGGGGAAGTTTTTTAACCCTGACACAAGTGGCCTAGCAAATGTAGCTTCATTAACCGACAAGGAAGCGATATTAAGCTAAGACAAGGAAGGCCATTTGACATGCATATGACATGCATTGGTCAATGTCAAGTGTCCGAGGATTTTGAGTTGGCCCAGCTCAAGTAAGCATTCGAGGACATGGAAAAGGTAAAGAGAATGACCTTGGCATTAGGCCAAAGCTTGGCCAAGGCTTTGGTAATGCATAGGAAGCAATGGCGCAGCCAAACACGCTATTGTAAGTCCGTACTCAGCCAAAGGTAACAAGAAGGCTAAGGCTTGTGGGCCAAAGCTATGCACGAGTTTAGAAGGCTTAATAGCATGTGTATGCACTGGTTGTGGCGTCCAATTAAGTGTAGCATATGGCCTGGATGGGAAGGCGCAACATGGCTTGGTAAAAGCCCATATGAAGCTTAAAAGTTGGCCAAGGCTTGGATACGCGTGGCCTGAGTATGAGGATGGTGAAGAATGGTTTGGATAACCGTGTTTGGTCCTAGTAACTGAAAAGAACAAGTGGAACAGCGTTTGGCCTACATCAAGGCTAGCAGTTGGCACAGTTGACGGTTACAGGAACTGCCAATGGCCAGATGTCTGGCCATGGCTTGTGCAACGGTTGCACACGAGTTGGCTTTGTTTCTGGTGCTATTTATAGGCCAGAAAATGTTTGTATATGTAGTTCTTCGTTTTAGGAGACAGAGGGAACTCTGGGTGAAAACCCTTAGGCTTAGAGAGTGAGTTTTAGGCCATTTTTGGGGAGTTTGGCATCACTTGGGAGTGATGGCCTTTTGTAGCCCTGTTTTGGGTGAGTTTTGTATTCTTCCTTGAAGTAATGAATTAAGTTGTTGCTTCTAAATATGTGTTCCTGGTTGGTATTGATATTGTGTGGAATTAGTAGCATGGCAAAGCCTTAATGCAGTATGGGATGCATTAAAGGATGAGAGAAAATGAAGAAAGGCTTCCGTTGCCAATCTTTGATGATTGTGGGTGCACTTGAATTGATCAAGTGTGTAAGGCTGAGCATTGATGGGTGAAGCTTGATTCACTGAACCATTAGTGTTGCAGAGTCATTCCTAGGCCGAAATTGGTTGACGCTAATATGGAGGTGTGACACCTAGTGTGGTAAGCGTCATCTCTTGAGTAGTTTGGCCTAGTGGGCAAAGAGGGGCTTGGCCATGTGATGGACAAACATAACAAGGGTGACGTATGACCATAAGATGGTGCTGCCCAGAGCATTCCTTGTCCAATCAGAGTCGCAGCAGCCGTCTTGCTCTCCTGATTGTATTATGGATCATTATGTTTTATTGGGTAGTGCAAAATTTTATTATTCATCGTGGGTTTGTCCTAGGCCCATTATATTGCTTTACACTTTTACCTATATTCTAAAATCCACCATCTACAACAACATACAACAAAAACAACTTTTAAAACAAATATCATAATACTGCCGGAAATAGGCTAAGTAGAAGATCCGGCCGGAGTTGCCGGAGATGAAACTGGAGGCTGGATTTGATTGGAAATCAATACCAAAACTGATGCAAACACTAGTTCCTAACTCTTTATCAGATGAAGAAACCAAGTTACACCCATACTGCCAAAGATTCCATCCAAAAACCTCTGCAGGAGAAACTCGCCGAGGTAAAATCGATCGCTGCAAATCTTTATATCATCATTACCACAAATATAACAAGATAGCGAGAAAGAAGAACTTGAAAAAACCTAAGACAAATAACTGGAAAAGTCATTTGCATGAGTATAACCTAGATCTAAACCCACATAACTCCAAACGGGGAAAGAAAACAACAAACAAGTTACAAAATAAGTACCAGAAGATAAATTATAGTTTAGTAGTGCATTAAGATAGAAAGATCCGCACAAAAGAGGCTGCAAGGGAGGTTTTTTCGTCGGAGGAAAATGAGAGAAAAATTAGAGAGAGAGAGAGAAATAAAAAAATAAAATAATCTTAGGCCTTTTTCTTTTATTATAGGTGTAATGACCCATAAGTAGGTCAATGGCTATTGACTAGCCTAACGACAACTACGCGATGTAATGAAGTGATTAGTTAAACTTAAACACAAAATATGACGATTAATCAAATAACAATTTGAATAATATTTTAGTACCAATAGATAGATCTCGAAAATTTATGTGAAATCCACTACTAACACCCGTCAATCGAACACCGAATGAGAAAGATACGTCTCTCACAATATTGAGTCAAAAATAAACATCCCGTAGCGATTTAATACGAGTTAGGAATAATAACACACAAATAGGTGTACCCGAGGTGTAAGTATACATTAGTTTGAATTACAAATAAAGTTCATCCCTTAAAAATAGGGTATCCCTTAATATTTGATAGTAAAGTGGATATAACTAATATTATCATCTAAACTAAATATTTGAATGGAGAATTATCTCTTCATTTAGTTTCTCCAGTTTCACCTAGTTGAGTAGATAGGAAGAAGGGAGATTAGGACAGGGAGATAGTGAGTATGACAAAGAGATATAGTTACTAAATTAAATGGAATTGAAATATAGTTAGTGAAGGAGTTAACTGGTAGAGAGGGTTTGAGTTATAGGTGAGGGTGTGTAAGGGTTGATGGAGATGGTGGTGATGTTGGAGATAATCCAAAGCAGAGAATAATGATGATGTTTAGTTGTTTATAGAAAGAGTGATTGTGAGAGAGTTTACATCATAAGAGAGTTAGTGTAGGGATATTGTACAGAGAATTGGAGATCATGATGGTTCATGATGGAGATGGTGGAAACAAGTAGTATGAATCAAGGTAACATTACTAAGTGATTCTATTAGATAAATATTGGTTTGGGTATGTGTTAACTATGCTAATAGAGAAGTATCAATCAAGTTAATGATACCATGATAATCATGATTTATGTGTTTTTTATACTTGAGTATAGGATTTATTATTAGGTGTCTTAATGATTGGTTTAATCACCTTAAATATATAGGGTTACAGTATATCAAATTGGGTTTCTAAAATGGTTTAGTTTGTAGAAGTTGGAGTTGAATTGAAATAGATATGAACTATTTAGGGTTAAATATCAAATCTGGGAAAACTGGAAACATCGGTGAGGTGGTGTCACAATATTCGGAAAATCAGACCGGACATTGAACCAGTAAAGTCACCGGGTCAGGGTCAAATGGTCCAACCGGTGGTTCAACCCGGTTCACTGGCTCACATATATATAAAGTAATTTAGTTACAAAGCAATTTAGCTTAATGTAAGTTTACACTAGTACTATACTAACTAGGCTAGTACTTTAGTAATGAAATATATGTAGTATGTCTTTGTGATTCAAATAGATATGTGTATCAGAGTAATCAGACGTGGTCGCCCAACTCTTATTGTTAACTCTGCCCATCTTATGTTGCATATCTACATTTTCTGCCACTCATACCATAACTTAAGTTTAAAAGTGTTATCTTTCGTCACAACCATCACATTACCTCTTTCCTTAACCTATAACGCCCACCGGCCACCTCCAATCCATCTGTCTGAAGTCTCAAGACTCAAGCACAACCCAGGTTGAGCAGAAATGTGAAGAGTTGTTCTTTGATTTTGATCTTTTCATTTCGAACAACATCGATCGAAGAGAAATACTTCAAATTAATGGAAAGGAAAATTACAGAAGAATTCCTCTAATTCACTGCATCTTTTGATTCTTGGTTCTTCTTCTTTGATATATAGATAATTGATGTATACCGCATGCACAGAGAAATTAACTCATTGATGAAAAAAGATATTAAGATAAATTGTGATTAAATTTTTGGATACATGATATGATTGTGAACTGATTGGCATAGATCTCTTTGAATTGAAAAGAAAAAAAATCTCTACTTTGGGTAACAAAATTCAAACTTTGGTAACCAAATACCATTAATTTCTCCATTTTCTTCCTTATAATTTGTAAGGAAATCCTCTCTGTTTTTTTTTTTTTTATTTGAGAATAATTCAAATGATTTTTTTTAGGGAATTAGATTTGAAAGTTATCGAGATAGCTTTACCGGGCCAACCTGTTGGATCGTACGGGTCAGATGGTTAAGCAGGCGGACCGGCCGGGTCACCCGATTTGCACAAAAGAGCACGGTTTTTGGCTAACTTACCGGGTCAATGATGGACCGGCTCAGAAAAGTAACTGGTTCAATGGGTCGACCGGCCGGGCGGGTCCGGTTTTCTAAACATTGGTGGTGTCTTAACAGCCAGTTATAGGTACGTTAGACATTGAATTAGCTTAAGATCAAGACATGTCACTTGCATGTAGACGGCAAACCCAACTTTCCATAGAGCCATTACAAGGTTCAATTGAGTAAATATTGAGTAATCTAGAAGTCCCGAAAGTTAGCTAGTTGTGATGTTTCAAGTTGTATTTGGTGTGAATTTGGCCAAGTATAAGGGGAGAAGATGACCGAGTCATACTCAGCGAGTCCGACCGAGCCAGATGGTAAGTTGATCATCTTAATATGTATCCGGTTTAGTGACGGGTTGGGCCACAGGTTGACCCGTATGGGGTAATGGATATGACAAGTGACAGGCGGGCCGGTCTGGTGGACCGCTCTGGGTTGGCCCGTAGGGCCATGGGTTTAGGGCCAGTTTTACTATTTTGTTTTTTGGACCTCTTAGGTTCCGAATTAACTTTTGGTCTCTTCAGCAAATTTGTAGAGCTTTCCGAGATCTGCGAAATGACATATAATTCACCTAGATCGGATAAATATATTATTTTATAAATTGATATTAGTAAATCATAGGTTATAAAATGAATAGTAGTTTTACTTAGTTATTCTTTGAGTGATTGTATGATTAACATTTGATTTGTAGTAACAAAGATTACCACGAAAGAAAAACCAATGATGGAGGACATCGTGGTAGGCACGACTTGTCATCAATCAAGGTGGGAACTCTTATAACTCTCTTTTAATCATTAATTCGTTTATTGTACATTTCCATCTGCCAACACGTTGAATGATTGTGATGGGTATGTGTGTGATGTGCATCATCTGATTCCCCGCGAGGATTGATTTTGTTTTTACACGGATCCTCGCTAAGTTTTATTAGGACGGGAGGTCGTTTTCAATATTATTATTTAGCGCGAGAGGTTTATACAGTAATTTTATTTATTAGGACGGTATGCCGTTTGCATTATTAGTATTTAGCGCGGGAGGCCGTGGCAATATTATTATATAATATTATTTGAGGAAGATGATCATATGCATTTCATGCTTGTTTGTTTAATCGACTATCTTTTATCAACATGTTTTGATGTTTACTTGGAAGTGAGAATTGTTTCCACTGAGCACCCCTTTGGGATGATGTGCTCACTCGTTTCCACTTCACTTTTCAGTTACCAGAAGAATGGTGCCTGTGAAGATCCACGTTTCGTAGTTTAAAGCTTAAGCGAGTTAAGAACGTTTTTGTAATGTTATGCATATGTATACTTTGTTATCTGTAAAACACCACGTTATTTTATTTATATCACTTGAGAGGTTTTTCATTTATGAATATCAGAGTGCTTGTTTTTTTTAGGATTACTCTGAAATTATGGATCTTGAATAGATGATCTAGTTTTCCGACGCATCTTAGTATAGACTCTAACCATGTGGTTTAAACGGGTCGTTACAATAGGCCTACTGAATAAGGCAAAAAAGAATGTCTTAATTCCAAAACTCCTTGACCAATTATTCTTTTTAATGGCTAAAGTATCCCATTTTAACTAGTGTTAATAATTCTTGATAATCCTTTTTTTCTTTTTTTTTTTGGAAGAATTGGAAGAGCTGGGAGGAAGAATTGGAAGAACCAGAAAACGATAGTAGAAGAAGGAGAAATAGGATGAATAATTGAGAAAACAACAGTGGAAGACAGACAATACCAACCATATATTAAGACCCTTAGAAGACAGATTTTCCCCTCCAGTACGAGGGGAAAAAAAAACAAAGGTTAAGAAAGTGAACAGACGCAAAAGCCAAGAGACGCAAAATGCAAGGAATATCGAAGGAAAAACAAATCCTGGGCATCTAAAAACCTGAAAGCAAAGGGGTAAAGGAAAGACATCTGGAAATGAGGACATACAGTCTTAAATAACTTTCTCCCTTTTCAAGTAAACTAAAAAAGGCGCAATGTGGATCCCATATTCCATATGTTTCCTAAGACTACACATGTATGTCTGACGTACTTTACCCAACTCCCAACATGTGGGTGGCCCGAATCGATTATAATTCGTGTTCTTCGTCGAATCGATTTCCCTATAATCAATTCCTCTGCCTATGTTGACTCACGGTCAAGCGACCCAAACTTGGCATTGGACAAATTTGCGACCCAGATCCTCAAACATACTAAAACCTATGACCCATTTACAAAATTTCTCTAAAAATGAATAATAACAGAAATGAAAATAGACAAATAAATATGTTATCATTGGAGTAGATTAGATCACTTTGTATGAGTTGATCATAGTGGTGAAACCAATCCATGGCAGGTTTGCCAGTCGGTTATCTTATTAGACATCGAACCTCGTTTATGCCCAATTGTCTACCTTAATTTATTTTTGCCTCTCTTAACATAATTTATAACTCTGCACCATTCAATCATCTGAACATCTATTGATCTACATGATATGACAACATTACCGATAGAAATTACTAATTTGCTTGAAGGTGTACTTAGTCGTGGGCAAATTTTGGTACACTCTCGAGAGCAAGAGCAGCCATGCAAACATGAACGCATTATACACTGCGGACAATGGTGAGTCATCCAATAGCCAAGGCTATCTACGGATATTTTAAAAAACAGTGAAGTAACCAAAATTAGTACTGTAAAGTGTAAATAAAGTGTAAATAATTTTTTATTTATTTTTGATAAGTAAACCTTAATTTAACAAGAAGAAAATGGTACATAGTTTTCATCTCTATAGTTGAGACTGAGTTTTGCATCATTTGTGATTACATCAAAAATAAAATAAGGTAGAGGTTGTCCACTTGCATTGAGTTTATGAGCCAATGAAATTGCCACTTTGTTAGCCTCCTTAGCTACTAAACTGAAAGTAAAGACTTTTTGGTGCATTAAAGATAAGACAATAACTTTGCCGGTGTTCTCCCATAGAGTCTTTGCCTGCCATTTCACCCGAGCTCCTGATTCTGTGACTGTATCATGGACTGCTTTGTTATTTCCTTCTATCTGAATTGATTATGCATCCATTTCTACTCCCCAGTTGATCGCTTCATTGACAACATAGACCTCTCCTTCCTCCCTACTCTGAGCCGGCATGCTTCGTCCTCTGACTTCCCTGCAATAACCCACATCATCCCTTGAGATTAAAGCAATACAAATCATGTTAGTTTCATTGTTCCATGTGACTGCCATGTTAATTTTCATTTGGTTAATTTTGAGCTGGCCTTTCCCGGATATTTTTTCTTTCGTGCATTGTTGCGATTCCTTGTTGCTGCCTGCTTCTTTCTTCTTCTTGTTTTGAATTGTCTATCCAGAACTGAATAGCCCTATTCTTGATTATCAAAGGTTGTTGGTCAGTCCCTCCGACTCCGTACACCTTGTCACATCTGGCTTTCCAGATGTGCCAGATCATCGCCGCACAGAAACTACTCCAAGTGCCCTGCTGACTTATCCATCCCCTTGGTTCCTCATACCAACTGTCTATCCATTGCTTCACCGTTGGAGTCGTAACACCTGGAGTAAAAGGGCTATGCCCTGAAGCAAACCAAACACATCTTGCAAAATGACAATCAAAAGAGAGATGTTTTAATGTTTCTTCGTGATTGGAGCATAATGGGCATATATATTAGGTAATGAATCTCGCAATGGCTGATGAACTAGAAACCTTTTTCTCAACACATTTGTATACAAATACATTGGATTCCCCGGAAAAACATTAAATTAAATAAAATTATAACCGAAAATAATAAAAATTATAACCGAAAATAATAATAAATGCACGAAAACGAAAAATTCCAATCTTAAAACTCTGTCTATCGCACCGCCACCATCAAATCCAACAGCTACCCTCGCTCTTATCGCCAAAAATTAGCGCGTGATACTCGGGAGTTTCACCTATACGTGGATCCCTACCGCGACAATAATTTTATCCCACTTTTTACTAGTAGTACTGGAGTGGAGTACTGTTTATTTTTTATTTTCTAGGGTTTTGTCTTTTCGTTTTTGGGTTGGAATTTTGGCGGGCAAAATTTCGACAAATTTTAAAAATTAAAAACACAAACCCTAGAAATAGAAAGAGGGAGAGAGAAAGAGATCCCTTTTCATTTCCCACCTCTTCTTTCTCTCCAGTCTCTAGGGTTCTGCTGCTGCTTGGCTGCGTAGGTTATCAATCTATCTACCTAGCTATCCAGCCTCTGTTGTGGCCGTTTATCCCTAATTATCATGTAAGTTCTCTCCTTTTTTTTCTTTTCCTTAAAAATGATACCTTTCTGTCTGTAATCTTGATAGATCTAACTCACACACACTTGCAATTGATTGTTTCTTTCAGGTTTTGATGTTTATTGGGTTATAATTTATTAGTTTGTGGAAACATTGGGCGGAAATGTTGAGGGAATTGATTGTATGAGGAATTAGGGGAAATTTTAATTTATTTTAAATTTAAATTATTGTTAGTATGGGGAAAGTTGTCCCTAAGGATAGGGAATCAGCGATGGGAAGGAAGCAGAATAAGAAGAGGAGATTGAGGGGTTGTTTAGATGCTAAGAAAGAGTATGTAAAGCCTGGTGCATTAGCTCAGTATAGCAGTAGCCGCAGGGCGAGTTGTGCTAAGTTATGTACTGATTTGGGCAAAAAACGGGTTGTTGTGTTGGATTCATCGCCATCATCATCAAAAACAAGCAGTAGCAGTAATGATTTAGCTCTTCAGACTGATTTTGTTGTTCAGACTCCACCGACTAGGTCACCTGAACGGCTTAATTTGAGTCCAATTTTTGGGTTAGGACCACTCGATGTTGTGGTTAATAGGCTTAATAAAGGGCCTAGAACACCTAAGACACCTCGATGGGAAGATCCGGAGTCAGACTCGAGGCTGGAGTCTCTTCCAATGGACCTGCTGGTAATATACGTTCTGCATCTGTTCTCGTTGATTTTTTTGATTTCTCACGTTCTCCATGCTTTCTTTGTGCATATTTATAGTGTTATGTATTGTTTTTTAATTGTGTTGTAGTTGAGTGATTTCCAATGCCGAAATTTAATCTACGTTGCATAAATGATTACTTCTTTGTGTATTGAGCTTAATCCTTGTTTTGTCACTTCTGCATGTGTTTCTTAGCTCACTAGTATAACTGACTCTTTAATCTGCTAAGAAGATGACTATTTGTCCATTTCTCTTGTATGCTTTGAATATTCTGCTTCTAATTTCTATCACTTTTGTTTGAGATGTCAGTTTGTATTCACAAAGCATGACTTGTTAGTTTTAGTTTACATGTGTTTGGCTGAGCATTGCCAGCATTTATTTGTGGGCTAGAGATTTGGATTCCAATGATTGCTGATTTATTTCGGTTCTTTGTTTCTTGAGGTTAAACTCCTTTGCCACCTGCATCATGATCAGCTCAGACCTGTTTTTCATGTTTCGAAGAAGATTCGAAAGGCAGTAAGTCTCTCTCTCTCTCTCCATAAATTTTCTGTTTATATTCATTTGAGATTCTTGAGATTTGAGAAATGAGTGTTGATATTTTGTTTTTGTATGATTTACTAGGTCCTGATGGCCAGGCAGTTTCACTTCAATTACACAACCCCAGATCGTGTTCGGCAAGAGATGCTGAGAACAAAAACACCTCTGCCCACTGAACATTGGCCATTTGTGAGGTTAGTATGATGGACATTAGGCTCCAAATTTTGTATACAGTAATGTGGTTTGTTAAGTGAGATTCTCTTTGTCTTCATTTTGTAGTAAAGGAGAAGGTAAGGGTACTTTTCGTTCCAGCCCTCACACACCCAGAGCACCCAGACATGGTCCTCGGCCTCCCTCACGTTACAAGGATGCTGATGTGAGCCAAATTGCAGCAGTTCTGTTCCAGGAGTCGGCATTTCCACCCAAGTTTATTGTGCCACCAAGCTTGTCCAAGTCTGTATGCAAATCTCTTGCATCTACTAGGGCGTTATTCTGTGAGGATGATTTATGCCATGCTGTAGCTCAGAATAAGCTCCGTTGAGTTCAATATCAAACTATCTGTTTGTTTTTCCTCCCCACTCCCTTTTTGTTCTATATGTATATATAGTTCTCTCTTTGTTATTTGGTTTTTGCTGGTGTCTCTGCTAGTTGTCATAGGTATAGTAGTAAAGATTGCAGTTTTGGGTTTTCTGATTGTGGCATTCCATCTCTTATAGATAGTAATCCATCTAGCTGGACACTTTATAACGTGTTCAGATGCTTCCTTGTATAGTTTGTTATGATATTTTCAGTTACCTCCGACAAGACACTAATAAAGAGCGGAGGCTTTGGAGTTTTTTCTTCTTTTCTTCTTTTTGCTGTCAAACCACAGTAGCAAGACCATACCTTCCTACTGGATAAATCAGCTTGTCGTCTGTGACCTTTTCAAGGTTCTGTCGTCTGTGTATTGTATGTTATGGTTCTGTTCTTTTCAAAGTATTCTGGTTTGTTTTGTGACTATTAAGCAAGTAAAATGAGGGATTTGGCTTTCATATGTTATAAGTAGGGCTGCACAACGGGTAGGGTGGGTAGGGTATGGGCTTTTTTGCCACCCTACCCGCTGGACAGTGGGTAAGTAAAATTCTACCCGCCACCCTACCCTACCCGTTTAATGGTAGTATCCTATCCGACCCGTCTTTGACCAGGTCGGGTAGGGTGGGTGACGGTTATAACCGGGTTTTTTTTTCCTTCTTTTAATTACTAAATGATGACAACATACAACGTATTCATATATGACAAAACACTCAACTAAGAACTGTAGTATTACAAACTCCCACTCAACTATTTTTGGATGCAATTTGTATAAAGAACAAGAATAACTGACTTTTGTGATTCCACTGGGAAATCTCCGTCCATCAGCAAAGTAACCTAAAGTGACCACACCTAAACAAGTCCATATATGTCAAACTCCATGTATCGAAAGGTCCACAGTAAATGTGAATGTTATTGAAACCATCCTTCTCATTTCTTCTTCTTCAATCGTCATCCACAATGACGGAATAAGCGCTTAGATCGCCAAACATCTCTGCAACAAGAGAAAGGACCGATTAGAAGAAGGCACAACAACAACAAAACCACAAAATAAACAAGAGAGGGCATTGTTGATCACAATTTTAACAACAATTTTCTGGAAAAACAAATTTCATCTCTTCAATTTGAGCATATAAAGATTGTGAGGACTGCAGGATGACTCAACTAGTAACTAGTGATAAACAGACAAGGAAGCAGCTAAACTAACCAACCTGAGTAAAAAGTTCTATAATATGATAGGACTAGGCACAATTATAGGAGAAAATACGCGAATCTTACTAAATGATTCACCAAAATGCCGATGCAACAAAGAATATGACTTCCAGATCAACGTTCTGGGTAATTAAACGTGCAGTCTAAGACTCCAGGCTTCCAGATAAGAGAATATGACTTAGACTGAGCACACTTTAGCTCCAAAAGAGGGTGAAAAGCATTTACTGCGTAAACAATAAAAGTAACCAAGTCTTTTAGGAAAAAAATGAAAATTTGGACTTACTGATCTTCAGATGATTTACCTTTTTAGGATTTAGAATGAATATATCAATCTCAGTACATCATTTGTACCTTGTTCTTCATATAGGTCAGCACCTCCGGCATAACTCTTGCCATAACCTACAAAAAAAAAAAAAAAAATCAATACCAGGATTGCATATCAGGACATCAAACAGTGATGCATAATAATTTCCTCAGAAAACCTACTGAGGTGTTAAGAATAAGTGATAACAAATTGAAGTCTTGAATGCTCTCCATGACTTGTTGATAGATAATACATAGAGGAGATTCACAAATCTATGGTCCTACGGATATATCTATACATAACATACACCAATCTAGCAAGAACAGCTAAAACAAGACAAACCCACAAGCCAAATAGCAACTAAACCCCACAGACAAAACAGCTAGTCAACTGGGACCATACTTCATTTCCTATCAACCACAACACATGAACCCTTTTGAGACAACCACGTCATGACTGCTTATTAACAACACAGCGATTCTAAATTGACTTTCAGACATAAGATGAAATCAATGAAATACTGTATTTACTTGGTAACCTATCTGATGTTAAAGTTGAGGTACTAATTAAATGAGCAGGTACATCAATTATTCTGTGAAGAAAACTGAGTTTGTACTGGATAAGGAGAGAAAATTATGAGTTTATCTGGTTTAGATTTTTTCGACGGGTGAACGGGTGGGTAGGGTAATTTTAAGCTTTATCTGTCTCCCTACCCACTAAAGACGGTTAATATCCGTCACCCTACCCAGTGGACGACGGGTAGGATAAAAGCATGGCGGGTAGGGTCGGATATATCACCCGTTTGTGCAGCCCTAGTTATAAGTTCTTGTTGAATCAACTTCTAATTTCTAAATTTGAAAATTCGTCTGCAACTTTTTTACTTCTAAATGCGGAATTGCATAGCCAGGGAGCAAATGACATCTTAAATACGTGTAGATTTGTGTGTGTGTGTGTGTGTGTGTGTGAATTGAACCATCGATTAAAAGCAAACAAGAGGATTACAAAGCCAAACTGGTATTGTTGGGATATCTTATACAGTAAAAACTCCATATATTAATACTCTTGGAAACATAAAAAAATTATTAATATATAAAGGTTGTTAATACATGGAGGTCGATATACATATGATTTACAAATTGGGACCATTTACAAATGAGTATAAAATTTGTATTGTCTGTCACTTATCGAATTGTTTCCAACAAAGTCGTAGCCTCATAAACATGAGCAGACAAATTAAAAGTTGCATAAACTAGGAATCGAGAAAACATTCGCAGAAGGGAAATTAATACACAGGCAGATATGCAGTCAGTTTGTCTTTCTTAAGCACAATTGAGAAACTGAGGCATGATATTCCACCGTTGAGATGAATTTAGCTAAGATGTCTGCCGCTCCATTCCCATCCCTCTGACTATATGAAAACCCCCAAAAGTTGTTGCAAACAGAAAGGATTGTCAAGGCATCAACTACAATAGCTTGATTCCTCCACCTGATTAGACTTGGCTTGTTTAGAGTAAAATCAATGATTCTTTTACAGTCACCCTTTATCTAGAAGTCCTTGAAATCCATTCTACTGACCACTTAGCAGCTTCTAGCAGAGCTAGTGCCTCTGCCCTTCAGCAATGGTTGCGAAGAAGCTTCCAGCTCTAACTGTGACTTTATTCCTTGCACAAGAACGAAAAATACCAGTATATCAGAATGGAGTAACGACGTTTGAATTTTCACAATAGTAAATGTCTATTTAACCTTGTAATGGCCAATTGGCAAATGGCCCTTTTGGGATATAAATGACAAGTCCCTTGAAAAAGTCTGGAGGAAAGATACAATTTTTGCAAATAAAATGAGCCTTCAACGGCATAAGGTTTGAGCTCTACCGCCTACCGGGTCGCTGTAGGGGGTGGTAATATATATCACCTCAACAACGCTACTTCAGTATCCAACTAAAATTCATTGATTTATTTCCAAAATCTGTGAACCACATTGTAGGAAATATGGTTTTGAGTTGGCCACTCAAACCTATTTCTAAGGTGAATTGAAATTTTGATTAGGTGAAACAAGAGTTGCGACTCTTCTAAACATGTCTGACCAGTAACCAACATGACTATTGGATCAACCTTAAAAAGGCGTCATTCAAGGGTTAGGACTATTGGAATCCTAATCGTCCTATAGTTTATAACCCAATTCTCTGCTCCCATTTTGGATACGAAAAGAAAAACAATTCTTGTTTACAGAAAAACCTTTCACGTTGTTCTTGCAATATCCATTGAAAGATTCATAAAAGTTTTTCAATAGAAAGTTTGTGCTACAAATTTCGGGTTCGTTGTCGGTGTCAATCGAAGTGCTGCGAAGAAACACAGTGGTATTGTTGAATGCTGGAGACATATGCCATAACCTCTGCAACTGCATTATATGCAGGGCATTAAATGTCTTAATTAAAGAGATTACTCGCCTCAATACACCAAATTAATTGTTTGCTCATTGGTCTTCGTTGACAAGGTGCATCTCTTCCTTTCCTTCTGTTCGGTTTTGTTTTGATGAGTTTTACTTTTATAAAGTGTGTAGAAAATTGATTCCTGATAGAAGTTGTTTGTGATTTGTTCCAACTTAACAAAGGGGTGTTTGTATTACTGCCAATGTGAACTATTTCAAGATTCTGAGTTAGTAAATAAGATGTCCTAGTTAGTATGTACACCAACTGTTTGTGCTTATCACCAAGTAAAACTCTTTTTAAAGTTAATCACAGAATTTATGTTACTGTATTGTAGTATGTGATTAGTAATTGTTAGCCTCCAGCCAAATGGCATAGTTAATATGCGACATTGGCATGGGCCAAAGAGAGTTTGGCCTAGGCCAGAGTCCATGGCGCACTCAGATATGCGAGTTAGGGGACTGGCATAGGCACACTCAAACCATCAAGGTGATGTCCGGCCAAAAAGGATGCATATTGGCTGAAAATGCATCATTGGCCCAGTAAGCCATGGCACACATCCAGCGCATGGCCTAACAGTTGGATTGACGGTTACACGGTTTGGACGTTGCTTTATAGTTTTTTTATAGCATAGGACTGCCCCTAAGGCTTAGGAAAGATAATGGGTAAGGTTGAATGGTTATGCCAACTGCCCAGTGTAAAGTAGATGCATAACTACTTGACAATTATTTGTAAATAGCTTTTGTAAGGCTATAAATAGGCCTGACCAGGTAATGGTGCTAGTAACCAGTACCAGGAGAGTTGTGTAACCCCAAGTGTGCAGAAATAAAAGAAAAGGGCTTCAGCCTTGGCATAAGTTCTGAGTTTGTTGCATATTGTCCCTGATTTGGCTTAATTGTATGCAAATCTGTTGTATGTGTGCTTGACAGGAAATTGGCTTGATGATTGTGAGCAGAACCTCTATTTAGTATGGGATAAATAGAGTGCAGTCAAGGAATTGAAAGGAATTGATTTGTCGAAGAAGGCTGAGGCTATATTAGAGGATATAACGTCGTGTACAAGGTTGGATTTGAAGTTTGAAGTTTACCCTTGTGACAATTCGGGTATCAGAGCCCTGGTTTGGGTTTCTCTGTTCACGTTGGTTTGGAGAAGATTGGCGTTGGGAACTGTTCTTGAGACGGTTAGAGATTGCATCCAAAGTGAAGGATCCACACTTAGAAAAGCAAAGCCGTGTAAGGATGGGACAAGGTTCAAGGCTCAGATTTGCAAAGAGGGTATGCAAATCCTCTTACCAAGAATCATTATTAGTCAGTCAAACACAAAGGAATATGCCTTCGGAGCAATTCGAGAAGGGAGAAGCGAGTTGTTCTACATATCAGAACTTACTTGAGGGTGATACTGGCCACGCTGCAAGTGCTGATAGTGTTCAGCACAACGCTGGGAAGACTCAGCAAAATAACACAGAGAAGGCTCTGTGTGATGTTGGTAAGGATCAACATAAAAGCATCAGCCGCTTACAAGGGAGTAAGGCACACAACAAGAAGAAAATGTCTTCTGGACTGATGTACGTTGACGCGAAAATCAACGAAGGATGGGTATTGGCAATGGCCGATACTGGTGCAACCAAATCTTTAATCCATCCAGAGATTGGCATGGCATTGAACTTGACAGTCACTAGTGCGACTAGTACCATCAAGGTTGTTAACTCAGAACCACAAACTTTTCGAGGCCGGGTTCGCAATGCAGATGTACAAGTTGGAGAATGGAAGGGAAAACTAGATTTTCTAGTGATAGTCATGGATGATTATGACCTTATATTGGGCATCGATTTCTTTTGCGCGGCGAAAGCGTCGTCACTTCCTCATAGAGATGGGATATTGATATAACACCCTCAATACCCATGCTTTGTCCCAAGAGTGGCCTACGTAAGGGCTTGACTACTTTCTTAGGCGTACTCGTTGAGATTACGCCTGGAAAGGCAGTTGAAGGTGAAATAGCGGATGTTTAGGATGAGTTTGCAGACACGATGCCTGCAGAATTGCCTAAGATGTTACCACCAAGGCGTAGGATCGATCATATGATAGATTTGGTGCCTGGTGCAAGACCCCTGCACAAGCGCCATATCGTATGTCACCTTGAGAACTCGAGGAGATGCGCAAACAGATTTCTGAATTGCTAGATGCAGACTACATACAACCGTCAAAAGCCCCATTTGGTGCCCCTGTTTTATTCCAAAATAAGCAAGACGGCTCGCTTCGTATGTGTGTTGACTGACTATAGGGCATTGAACAAGCTTATTGTAAAGAATAAGTACCCAATTCCGCTAGTGGCTGACTTGGTCGATCGCTTTTCCAAGGCCAAGTACTTCACCAAGTTGGATTTGCGCTCAGGCTACTACCAAGTGCGCATAACAGAAGGGGATGAGCCAAAAACGACAATGGTAACAAGGTATGGCTCGTATGAGTACCTTGTTATGCCGTTTGGTTTGACAAATGCACCTGCCACTTTTTGCAACCTGATGAATGACGTATTTTCTGAGTATATCAATCGTTTCGTAGTCGTATACTTGGATGATATCATCATTTACAGCGAGACTTTAGAAGATCATGCGATGCACCTTCGTAAAGTGTTTGCAAAACTGAAGGAAGCAAGTTTATATGTTAAGAAAGATAAGTGTGAGTTTGCCCAGTCCACAATTACTTTCCTTGGCCATGTAATTACGCAAGGGTACGTGCACATGGACCAGAAAAAGGTGGAGGCCATTATGGATTGGCCTGCGCCTAAGAAGTTGGAGAACTTCGGTCTTTCTTGGGTTTGACCAACTATTACTGGCGATTTATTGCTGGCTATTAGAAGAAAGTAGCGCCTTTGACAGATTTGTTGAAGAAAGACAGATCATGGGCATGGACTGACGAGTGTCAGCGGTCATTTGATGAGCTTAAGCAAGCGGTCTCGACAGAACTTGTGCTACGCTTGCCACAATTTGACCTACCGTTCGAAGTGCATATGGATGCTTCAGACAGGCTTTAGGAGGAGTCCTGGTGCAAGATAACCATCCTATAGCTTACGAAAGTCGCAAGTTGAATGATGCCGAAAGCATATATACGACCCACGAGAAGGAAATATTGGCCGTAATACATTGCTTGAGAACGTGGCCCCACTATTTGTTGGGACTTATTTCATCATAAGGACGGACAATGTGGCCATAACCTTTTTCACCAGCCAGAAAAAGTTATCACCAAAGCAAGCACGGTGGCTTGACTTTTTGAGTGAGTTCGACTACAAGTTCGAGCAGAAGCCAGGAAGACTTAATTCTGTACCAGATACGCTAAGAAGAAAATTGGTAGCAGAATATGTTGCAGCACTAGCCGTGATTGAGGCGGACCTATTGCCTTGAATCAAAGAAGAGACGAGTAAGGATCAGGCTTGTGTGCGCTTGATCAAACAGATCAGTGATGGGGTCATTCGTCGATATTGGGTAGATGAAGGTGTCATCTACGCCAAAGGAGGTAGAATATATGTACCCAATTCAAGGGGACTACGGAGGGAAATCTTGCGAGAGACGCATGATTCCTTATGGGCCGGTCATCCAGGCATTGAACGAACTCATGCTTTAATAGCTCGTTCATATTACTGGCCTAAGATGGAAGAAGATGTGGAAATGTACGTCAAGACTTGTTTAGTATGTCAATTGGATAAGACGGAAAGAAAAAAGGTTGCAGAATTACTACAGCCTTTGCCGATTCCAGACATACCATGAAAGAGCTTGTCAATGGACTTTATCAATGGGCTGCCAAAGGTGCAAGGCTTTGCCTCGATAATGGTCATTGTTGATAGTTTTTCGAAGTATGCTACATTTATTCCCCGACCCAAAGTCTGTAATACAGATGTCGCAGCGGATCTGTTTTTCAGAAACATTGTCAAGTATTGGGGCCTACCTGAAGATATAGTAAGCGATAGAGATTCTCACTTCACAGGCAATTTTTGAACTGCCTTGTTTGGATTGCTTGGATCCGAACTGAAATTTTCTACTAGAAACCCATCCCCAAACCGATGGTCAGACGGAGAGGGTGAACGCTTTGCTAGAAGAGTATTTACGTCACTATGTGACTGCAAGCCATGGTAATTGGGTGTCGTTGTTGGATACGACACAATTTTTCTATAATTTGCACAAAAGTTCATCTACCGAGATGAGTCCTTTTGAGTTAGCAACGGGTTAGCAACCCTTAACCCCTCATAAAGTGCCTAAAGCTAAGAAGCAAGGCGCTTGTCCAGCAGCTTACCGTTATGCACGGTAACCTGATCACGTTCTTGTCTATTCTAAAGTCCGTCTCTTCTGATATACGGCTATTCAAGAACTGATACGTTACTCAACAAGGTTGGAAAGGTAGCAACGCACGGCTGCACTCGGTGTTGTAATACCTAGTTAGCTCCAGTTATACAAGTTCCTTAAGTGGTTCTTCGTGTATAACTGAGGTAGATACGAATTGGGCATTGCTTACTTGGTTTGCGTGTCAGCCCCGATTTGTGAAGTAGATTTCCGTATGACCTGGATTTAACAATCCGAAGGAAGTCATCTTGTGTGTGGTAAACTGATAGAGGACAGTTACACCATACGTCAACAGTAAGGTTGAAAAACCAGTATTGCTGACACAAGCCTTTGACAGCGGTCAAAGCAACTCCTAGGCCTGTAAAGGACGTCAGCTGGGGGAATCAAGTGCGTGACGATCTGTGGGGGATCTAGAGACGTAAGGAAGGCGACAGTAGCCAATTCGCTTGGAGGGCTTGAGTTGGTCTCTGCTACATCCCAGACCGAAGTCTTATAGTAGGCTAGTGTTTGTAGTCAGTTTGTACTGGGCGGTGTTCAAACTGGACGAGGACCCGAGGTTTTTCTGCAAGGCAGTTTCCTCGTTAAAAAAATCTCTGGTGTCTTGTGTGCTTTTACTTTCCGCATTATAACTCTGATTTATAATTAAAGCACCAAGTAGTACGTTATTGCCTAACTGTCGAGTTGACTCCAAAGTACTCTTTGTCGAGGTTTAACAACTCCAGTTATAAGTTTGGATATTGATTTTTGAGATCGTCCAGACTTAAACCATAAGACTCACAAGCCAAAACGAAAAGTTGGTAGTATTTCGGTACCCCTCATTTTTCAGTTGGTATCAGAGCGGGTGAACACATTAAAGACGTAACTGTCCGTGTTTATCTAGGCTTGTGAGTTATGAATGGTAGTACTAATTCTACACCGAAAGACACCACTCCATTACACTCATATACAACTGGGTCAAATCCAGCTTGTGAAGAACAACCAAATCAGGTTGTTAGTATGAGTGATAATCCTTACCCTTTCAATCTGACAGATGACTCTGACACAGAAATTGAAAGGGATGCAGCTAAGGAAAGTAGTGATCTCATCAAGTTCATGAAATTTCAGTCTTCTGAGATCTCACGACTAAAAGTCAGGGTTAACTCCCTCTTGGATAAAGTCAATGAACAAGAATCCGTGGTTATGTACTTAACCAATGAGATTGCACTACTAAAAGGGAAAAGTCATGCAGCCGACTCAACCCTGGGAAGTGGTAGTCCCCAAAACCCCACCTGTACAGAATCTGAAAAATCTGAACTTATGATTGCTCATAAAAAGATTGAAGAGTTAACGGGAGAAATTGATCGGCTCAAATCAATATCTGAAAAACCCGAAAACAGTCAATCAGATACAAGAACTCATCGTGGTAAAACTGTTGGAACGAAGGTGATATCTTCAAGCACCTCAGACAAGGTGATCAATTCCCCTCATCATTCTGATGATAACAGTGCCCACAAAAAGAGTTATACTGAAGGAAAACATGAGAAATCATGTAGTTTCTGTAAAAAGAAAGGACACCTTCAGTCTGAATGCAATAGCAAAAAGAGGATACAACGAGTTTCTCAACTCCAGCACACTCTAAACCATGTGTTGAAAAGTGTGTCTGAACTCTCTAAATATTACCCAGGAACAAGGGATGAGATAAAGAG
>JAJJMA010176882.1:0-23100 GCA_023529015.1 Papaver nudicaule
AGAGCCTCAGAGAAAAACACCTGAGAATCTGAACTCGTTCTAGCCTTGGAGATTTCTAGTCGACTTCACGACGGAAATCTTGAACTCAAATACCCAAAAACTCATCTTCAACCAGATCTCAAGTTTCTTCGCTGTTTCCCTCCCTAGACCAACCTCTATCCTCTCTGTGACCGAAGCAAGGTGGGAACGACCATCCTTGGTTTAGGCTTGCCTTGTTCGACTTTGATCTCCGAGCACTACGAAAGTACCCAGAGACGGTACACTTGTTTTTGCAGGTAAAAACACTCGTACGGTGGGTTGGCGGCAGTTGAGGAATCTTTGTCAACGTCTCTCAAAAATTTCTTCTCATCCTTGACAGATTTCTTGGATACGATACGATAGGCCCAAGGTTCACCCCTCCTGTCGCAGTGTTTGACTTCATATTGAGCTTTGAAGTTTTCTATGTCATACAATTCAGACTAAACAAAATCTGGATTCCTTGTAACTAAAGGATAATTTGTAGTACCATTTCGGCGGGCAATCCACTCGTACATGATGTGTATGGAGTTGGACGTAAGCTGAGCAGGGCTTTTATTGACATACACTAGCATTTCAAGAAGGATAGGATCAGCGGGATCATACAGTGGAAATTGGTATCAAGCTTTGATCTGACCAGGAGAAATGACGAGATTGTTTTCATCTTGACCTGGTTAGCGGATATGATCTAAAAACAGCGGTTCAGTGGAGGATGTGACGCCGTCAAGAGGAGAAATCTTGGGCGCTTTGTTATTGACATTATATTTCACACAGTACTCGTCCCAGTCGCCCCAAGAGCATTTCTTTCTATTTTTTTTGGGTGACGGCGACTGTGAAGTTTCCTCTTCATCAGACTCTTGTGAACGGTTTGACGTCTCAGGTTCGTATGTGGTATCTGTGGAAGCCATTAAAGATGTGAAGAGACCGGAAAATGGAAGAACTGCCGAAAAAAAAGATTTGCAGAGAGCAAAATCGCCTGAGATGTGGAAAGATAACGAAAATGAAGAAAGTAGGAAGAACCAAGAAGAAAAGATGACAAAGAAGCGGATTTGGGTGGTGGAAACAAAAGAAAATGAGAAAAAGGAGGTTGAATCCGGTGGTCAGGCGACGGCGCGACATAGCACTGAAGAAAGAAAGGAGAAGAAAATATTTGAGGAAGAGATTGAGTTGACTGGAGAGAGAAGGAAATTTATAGGGGATAGACCTCACCCAGCCTAGCAAGTCATCAGGTTAAAAGGTACCACCGAGATTCACGGCATGGAAGGAGACGTGGCGATAATCTAGCAAAGTGGAGAAGGAATCTGGGCATTTTCGGCGGATATAAGATTTCATCTTCGGCGACCCAAGATCTTGAAGATGAAAGAGGCAAAATGTAAGTGTAGAAAATGCTCTTATCTATCAAGAACATCCTAGAAGTGACGCCGTATAGGAAGGCTACCTCAGAAATGTAGAATATCAGCAACGGTATCTCTCAGCGGATTGACCAGAAGAGGAGATAAGCGTCTAACTGAAGAAGGTTACATCAGTGAATCCCATGAGAATAATGGAAAAGCAGCCCAAGTAGAGCGGAAGTAGGCACGTCACCGACAAAGGCTGAAAATGTAGTTGAGCATTTAATGAAGATCAGAACGGTCGGATTGTCAGAGTTGACTCGTTGACTCAATGGGAATGAGTCATTGTTCTTATCCAATCCAGGGTTAGGGACGCTGAGGTATAAAAGGAGGACAGTGGTATCGAGGGACGGTGAGTGTGGACAAATGAGAGTTGTAATTTTTTGTATTAGCTGTAGTCCATTATGTAAAACGCCTATATAGAAAGGGGTTGGAAAAGTGAACTCTAGGGGCTGATCTATTGAGAGAAAAAGAAATCCATTCTTACTCTCCATAGCTCAGAGACTAGTGAAGAACTTGATATTTGTAGAGTGATTATCATTGTCAAAGGTGAGAAATAATACAAGTCATGAGTTAATAAGATAGGCTTAAGAGATTTGCTTCAGCCATTTATAGTTCTTTCTTTATTACCTCTAATCTGTCCTTAATGTTATGATACATGTTTACCTTTGTTATCGTGCATCATACGTTCATTTAGATTGGGTGTATTGGTAAAATCTACCCTATGAGGATTTTACCAATTACAGACTTCTTTCGGATTGCTCCAGGTCATACGGAAATCTACTTACAAGCGGGGGCTGACAAGTAAACCGAGTAAACTATGCCCAACTTGTCTCTACCTCAGTTGTAAAGGAAGAATCACTTAAGAAACTTATACAACTGGAGCTAACTAGGTCTTACAACACCAAGTGCAGCTGTGCGTTGCTTCCTTTCAACCCTGTGTGTAACGTATCAATTCTTGAATGTCCGTATATCAGAAGAGAAGGACCGTAGAATAGACAAGAACGTGATCAGGTTACCAAGGTTACAGGTTACTCCGATTTCAACCACTAAGGTCTCAATCTCTTACCGGTGCTTCCCAACTCTCAAGAGAAGTCTTTATAGTCGTTAGGTAATCCCAAGAGGAACTGCTACCTAATAGAGGATGACTATACCACAACAAGCATTCAATGAAGTGAAAAGAGTTTACGATCAATTCCACAGAGAATCTTCACGTATGCTTGATGCTTGCGGTTTTCGTCCTTAGACACCTCTATTTATAGCACTCAATAAGATAGGTTGCTTAGGAATAAAATAACTAGTTACTTGTTCTACAAGTTTAGGAAACCCTAACTTGTAACCCAAGTAAACAGAGATTTATCTCAATTGGAATTCATTTAACATTTATCTGCCAAGTGTTTTGTTAGCTCAAAAACACTTCAAGATAGAAATCCAACAGACCAGAGATAATCTTTATCTTATTGACACATTGAGAATCATTAGATGGACTACAGAAGATATTTCGTGCTAACCAAGTCCAACTAAGAGATAAATGAGTCAGAGTTTAACCCGTGTGAAAATCCCAGAGAATATTCACCTTGGCCGGTTCGCAAACCGTCCATCTGAATCACGACCAAATGCATCGAATCTGAGGTTCACGTACTAGTATGCGTACAAATTGACACTTTGGAACTCAGGAAAAATTCTCAAGTCTCAGTCCACCGTACGGTTCGGGAACCGTTGTTTTCCAGATTACGGGTTTAACTTGGATCCGCTGGAAGTTCTGGGCTGGGCCAGTACTTAGACGTGTTATACGCCCTCAGCTATAATCCACTGGACTCTTGCTCAAGATTACTCCTTTAGATTGACCCACATCCAACAAGTGATTTGCAAGCAAACCATTGCAATGGACAAATGGTATCGAATCTATCTCATGCATTCTTGTAAAATTAGAATTCGTGGGAACAAATACCAACATAAATCATGGTCATGTAGACAAGAACACGCT
The DNA here is from genome assembly GCA_023529015.1 of Papaver nudicaule. NCBI lineage: Eukaryota > Viridiplantae > Streptophyta > Magnoliopsida > Ranunculales > Papaveraceae > Papaver > Papaver nudicaule. The sequence continues at coordinate 3,394 of JAJJMA010176882.1, forward strand.
CTCAATCACTATTAGTATCTCTACTAAAGTAGCAGACTATTTCGAAAGATAGAGTAAGTAGAATAGAAGAATTTCCATAAAAGTCATAACTCCTACTAACTTTTTGTCGATGAAGAATAATTGATGTCTTCTTTGTCTTCACAATCTTCGTCTTCAAGGTCTCTACTACTTAGTCCATATCCTAATTCCGAAATCTAAACTCTAGTAGGCTAAATCAAGAATTGTTTTGACACCTAAAACTGACAACCAGCTTGACATACCAACGCTAGTGGGTTTGACCGGACAATGCCCTAACAATCTCCTCCTTTGTCAATTTTAGTGACAAACCAATTTACATATGGATTCAAAAGATATACAATTAAGTACTAACCAAATGTATCTTGCTTTCTTGAATTCTTCAACTTCTCCCTTGAGTCTTGATGTGTTCGTTTAACTCTTGTTGATGAATCCGTAGACATCACCTATAACATATCCAGCTCAACAACCACGAAGGTACGCTCAAGCTTACATGGGTTAATATGCTAATCCCACATGTTGTTTGTGCAAAGAGTAAGAATCTGAGCAAACTTTAAAGTCTGTGTATCAAAACTTTTAAAGTGATTCTACTCATTCCTGATATGAAGCTTCTTCTCAGCTTTAATTACCCCCCCTTACTTGATACTTTGAAAAAGTACAGCAAGTAAGCACATGATGTTCTCCCCCTATGGTTATGCACCACATGAACAAGAACCATATGTATTCTCCCTCTATTTGTCACAAAAATATGACAAAGTAGTTCGAGACTAGGGCTTCATAAACCTATGGAATAGGTTAAGCTAAGTACTCGCATACCAAGTGTAAGATGGTATAACTAGGAAATCCGAACGAAGATTCCTGAGTTCTCATCTTTTCGAGAAATATAGATACACTTTTCTCCTAATATTCCACAACCACGTTCCCCAAAAATGTTTTTTATTAAGCGCAAGTTCAGTTAAGAACTCTCCCCCATGTGGTGTTATTCAATAAAAAATAACATACAAAGCCTAACATGAACAAAACAACTTTAATGTTATCCAGTATTCCTTTGTTTATAATATCTTTCCCTTAGCCAGTTTTTTTGGAAAAGAGTATATGATCCCGAGTTTGTGAAAACCCTAAAAATCATATAATCAAAAGTTTCTTGATCGTGAAGCATAACTTTTGTAAATAGACATAACTTTGCATCACTACCGAGGTAATGGATGTGTTGCAATAAGATTGAGGTAGACAAATCAAGTATTGAAAACATCATTAATAATCATCTAAAAAGAACTTTTATTAATGAATAAAGTAGTACATGCTGAAAAACTCTAAAAAGCATGAAAAGGCATACTACTTTTAGATATGAAGACACGAAACAAAGTTGTATGACCTCAACTTTTGTCTTCACAATCTCGAGATATGAATTCATCAAAGAAATCATCTATGATGTGTGCATCCCTAGCATCCTCTTCAGAAAGACCAGTTAAAGCGCGTAACAATGATGTATAATGAGCAGAGCTATTCCTGAAGATTTGGGCTTTGTCTTCATGGAAAATAGCTTTCTTCCTTTCGTAATCGATTTTATACAGAAAGTACTTTCTCAAGTGTGAATATCCATCAATTGTTTCTCTCGAGTTAATAGCATGAATCTCTGGATCAGGAAAGTTACGGATGTAGTCCAAAGTTTCTGCAGGAGTCCTCTTTCTCTTGCGTGTAATCTCTTCACAGAGCTCAGCTTTCACAGCTTCACTTTTACAACTCCTCGTAACACTTCTTGTAGAATAAGCCATCTTGTTTATGACTTATTGGTTTATGAACGATATATATATATACATCTTTCAAGAGGAGTGAGTTTCAGTTTATCTGAAAGACTTAAGGTAATCTTCCAGATTTTGCGACACGGACGGTTTACGAACCGCTTCGCAAACTAAAACTCCTGAACTCTGACAAACAGAGTTTATACAGTCTGAAACAAAATTTCCATGGAGTAGAACTCTTCTTAGAATATGTTTCTAGTATTTCTACTAGTGACTTGAACAACCATAATACCAGGAACGAGTTCCTGATATAAACTGCATGCCTCACACATACAAGTCATAATGTGAGGATGCATCCCCTAACTGCGATTAAGCAATTGGAGTGTGAGTACTAGACTCACACGGGGTGTTGATTGTAGAGTGGTTGTTAGAGACTGATTCGGGTTGAGAGTTTTTCTTACCCTTTTCATTTTCTCTTGAACTTTCCACGTTTTTCAATGCTCCCTTGAATTGCTTCAGGGCTTTGTTCATTCTATCAATATCGGCTTGAAGCTTGTTTACAGCTTTTCTATTTCCCTTAAGAAGCCGACACCTTCCTTGAACATGTCCATATTTGCCACAGTACTGGCAATTCTTGGAAGGATTTTTATCCTGAGTTTTAGCTTTCTCAGGTACACCTTTGCGTTTTTCATTAGATGGAGGACTGGATCCAGCCATTATGAAAGTACTGTTTTTGGTGTATGTGGTACTATTGAACCCTAACCCATTTGTGTTGCCAAAGGCTTTTTGACCAAATAACATTGCTGCTACTTTATCTGAGCTACCAGATAGCCTTTGGAGATCATCTTTTAGGGCATTAATTTCTTTATCTTTCAGAGATAAAGTTGAGGAGAGATCATCACTCAATTTCTCAAGTTCTTGATCTTTCAGGAGAAGGGTTTTCTCTACCTTTTCAAGATCAGATTTTAACTGATTGTTTTCTTGAACAAGGTCCTCGCTCTTGCTGATCAACTGATGAATCAAAATATATTTCAAATCATCGTGTTTTGATTGTTCATCTGAAGTCCTTGCCATGAAAGCAGTTTTTTCATGATTTAATTCGAATTCATGCTGGCCAGGCATATCATAAAATCGAGCTGAGAGAGCATTATCCCTTTTATGGTATTCCTTACTGGGGCATATGTCTTTCATGTGTCCAAAGCCTCGACACTTGAAACACTGCACATCAGCTAGATCATCCTCATCCCGGTCAAGATTAGGTTTCAATACTGGTAAGGATCTTCTGCTCCTGAATTGCCTGTCTCTTCTAGATCTGAGAAGATCTTTCAGTTGTTGTGTAATCAGAGACAATTCAATGTCCACTTCATCATTGTCTAGGCTTTCACACTCAACAGCCCAAAACAATTTCGGCGGAGAGGAGGTGCACGGAGTGCTTACAACTTCAAAAACGATAGATTTCTTTTCATCTTTTCGCTCATGATTGAAGATCTTTAACTTAGCAACAAGGTCACTTCTTGTTATGTCTAAACCATGAACTTCTTGGATGGCATGTTTTTTTGATTCGTACCTTGAGAGTAAAGACCTCAGAATTTTACACACAATGTCCCTTTCCAGAATAGCTTTACCTAAGGTGTGACATGCATTCACTATCTCAGACAATTTGTGGTTAAATTCTTCAAAGGTATCATCCTCAGGCATTCAAAGGTTTTCCTAGTCAGACATGAGGTTTTGAAGTCTAGCTTATTTTTCTGCTTCATTCCCTTCGAATACGTTCTTAATCTATTCCAAGCCTCGTGAGAGGTTTCACATGTGGCCACGTGATGGAAAAGATCAGGTGCAACTGCATGAATGATAGCGTTAAGCCCATCATAGTTTTGCTTGGCGGCAAGAGTTTCCACGTCATCATAAGCCGCTATGTCTTTGAGGACAGATACACCATTAACTTCAATAGTTGGTGGTGTATATCCTGTTTTGACATAAACCCAAGTTTTGAAATCTCGGGCTTGCAAAAACGATTTCATTGCAGTCTTCCACCATAGGTAGTTTGTGCCATCAAATTTTGGTGGTACGTTACAAGCTCTAATGCTTTGGTCCATAACTCACAAGCCGCGATAAACACAGACAGTTACGTCCTTAATGTGTTCACCGGCTCTGATACCAATTGAAAAAGCAGGGGTACCGAAACACAATATCCAGATCCGTTAACCTGAGTTTGGATCTTAAAGGATCAGTCCGACAAGACAGGGTCTTGGTAAATCCAATGGATGGACTTGGGGACAACGATCAGGTTTATTAAAAACGTACTTCTTGTGTTTGATTTAATTATATAATCAGAGAATATAATGCGGAAAGTAAAGCACACAAGACACCAGAGATTTTTTTAACGAAGAAACTACGACCTGTAGAAAAACCTCGGGACCTCGTCCAGATTGAACTCCGCACAGTACAAATTGTCTACAAACACTAGCCTACTATAAGACTTCGGTCTGGGATGTAGAAGAGACCAACACAATCCCTCCAAGCGAATTGGTTACTGTCGCACTCCTTACGTCTCTAGATCCCCCACAGATCGTCACGCACTTGATTCCCCTAGCTGATGTCCTTTACAGGCCTATGAGTTTCTTAACCGCTGTTAAAGGCTTGTGTCAATAATTACGTCTTTGCAACCTCAATTATCAACTGTATGTTTGAACTGTCCTCTATCAGTTTGACACACAAAGTGACTTCCTTCGGATTGCTCCAGGTCATACGGAAATCTACTTACAAGCGGGGGCTGACAAGTAAACCGAGTAAACTATGCCCAACTTGTCTCTACCTCAGTTGTAAAGGAAGAATCACTTAAGAAACTTATACAACTGGAGCTAACTAGGTCTTACAACACCAAGTGCAGCTGTGCGTTGCTTCCTTTCAACCCTGTGTGTAACGTATCAATTCTTGAATGTCCGTATATCAGAAGAGAAGGACCGTAGAATAGACAAGAACGTGATCAGGTTACCAAGGTTACAGGTTACTCCGATTTCAACCACTAAGGTCTCAATCTCTTACCGGTGCTTCCCAACTCTCAAGAGAAGTCTTTATAGTCGTTAGGTAATCCCAAGAGGAACTGCTACCTAATAGAGGATGACTATACCACAACAAGCATTCAATGAAGTGAAAAGAGTTTACGATCAATTCCACAGAGAATCTTCACGTATGCTTGATGCTTGCGGTTTTCGTCCTTAGACACCTCTATTTATAGCACTCAATAAGATAGGTTTCTTAGGAATAAAATAACTAGTTACTTGTTCTACAAGTTTAGGAAACCCTAACTTGTAACCCAAGTAAACAGAGATTTATCTCAATTGGAATTCATTTAACATTTATCTGCCAAGTGTTTTGTTAGCTCAAAAACACTTCAAGATAGAAATCCAACAGACCAGAAATAATCTTCATCTTATTGACACATTGAGAACCGTTAGATGGACCACAGAAGATATTTCGTGATAACCAAGTCCAACTAAGAGATAAAGGAGTGTTTTTACCTAATAAAACAATGCACCGTCTCTAGGTACTTTCGTAGTGCTCGAGATTAAAGTCGAACAAGACGAGCCTAAACCAAGTCAATGGCCGTTCACGTCTTGCTTCGGTCACAGAGAGGATAGAGGTTGATCTAGGGAGGGAAACAACGAAGAAACTTGAGATCAGGTTGAAAATGTGGTTTGGGTGTAAGAGTTCGAGATCTCCGTCGTGAAGGTGACTGGAAATCTCCAAGGATAGAAGTGTGTTGAATTACTCAGAATCTGGTTGTTCTGGGAAGATGTTCTGCCTTGGAAGATAGAGGGAGACTCTATTTATAGTGTTGAACTCACCCTGATCTCTCGATAGAGAAGGTGGGAGTCGTGTTAGAGTGGAGGAGTGGAGAACATGGGTCGTTTTCTGTAACTGCTTGAGTTGTGTAGAACATGTCCACTCGCGCCATCTTCGTATAACTGCCCATCATCTCCATCAGTTTCTTTCTAACTGTCGTAGACCGCCAGACCAATACCCCTAAAGTTATTCCCCCGTGTGATGTTTTGATATCTTGTGTAAGGCGCAGATGTTATGTAGTTGCGTTGAGCTAAGGAAGGTTGCGTGAGTACTGCGCAATGGTCGAGTGACCACGACCTTGGCCATTGGCCAAGGCCAGGAGTTGTGTGGCGCCATGGGTCATGGCGCCATGGCCGAGTGGCCAAGGCCAGAAGATGTGTGGCGCCATGGGTCATGGCGCCATGGCCGAGTGGCCAAGGCCAGAAGATGTGGGGCGCCATGACATGGCCGAGTGGCCACGACCTTGGACATTGGCCAAGGCCAGAAGGTGTGTGGCGCCAGGGGTCATGGCGCCATGGCTGTGCTGCCACGGCCTTGGCCATTGGCCAAGGCCAGAAGATCTGTGGCGCCATGAATGAGGCGTCATGGCCTTGTGGCCAAGGTTTGGCCAAGGCCAAATTGATGTGGCGCCATGAATGTGGCGCCATGGCCTTGTGGCCAAGGTTTGGCCATGGCCAAATTGATGTGGCGTGGCTCCATGGCCTTTTGTCCAAGGCCAAATTGATGTGGCGTGGCTCCATGGCCTTTTGTCCAAGGCCAAATTGATGTGGCACCATGGATGTGGCGCCATGGCCTTGTGGCTACGGTTTGGCTAAGGCCAAATTGATGTGGCGCCATGAGTGAGGCGCCATGGCCTTGTGGCCAAGGTTTGGCCAAGGCCAAATTGATGTGGCGCCATGAATGTGGCGCCATGGCCTTTTGGCCAAGGTTTGGCTAACGTAAAACTGATGTGGCGCCATGAATGTGGCGCCATGGCCTTGTGGCCAAGCTTCGGCTATGGCCAAACTGATGTGGCGCCTTGTGGCCAAGGTTTGGCCAAGGCCAAACTGATGTGGCGCCATGGCTTTGTGGCCAAGGTTTGGCCAAGGCCAAATTGATGTGGCACCATGAATATGGCGCCATGGCCTTTTGGCCTAGGTTTGGTCAAGGCCAAATTGATGTGGCGCCATGAATGTGGCGCCATGTCTTTGTGGCCAAGGTTAATATTTGTGGCGCCATGGACGTGGCGCCATGGCCTTTGTGGCCACGGTCTTCGCCTTCGGAGTCAATTTTGTGATTATGGCCATGCTTGGGCCATGATCTTGATCACTCTTAGTGGTGCAATTGGCCTTGATTTCTTTAGCCCTAGTATTTTAAGCCATGCCATCTTCGAGCTTATGGCATATTAAATGACTTGATTAGGTGCGTTTGAGCTGTTGTATGTTACTCAGGGAACTCCAGACGGTCCTAGAGCTATGGTTCATCTGAGGTTTTCATTGGAGACTCAGGTGTTGAGTCGTTTTTCTAGAGGAAACCCGAGAGGGTGTGTCTCTATATCGACCAAGATTAGGCGAGGGCCTGAGGTCTTTAAACATTGAGGAGGAAACCTGAGGGGGTGCGTCTCTATCAATTCTCCACCATAGTAACAGTGAGCAATTTAGTTCTGATGTCGGAATTCGAAGCGTTGTCGGCATGAAGTAAATTGGTGGTATTATGAGTTGGTGGGCATATTAGCACTGCACTATGATATTATTCTCTCAACCGGGAGTTATAAGAGAGAACTCATAGAGAGTATACTCAGCTCGTAGAATAGGTTGTATTCTGAGCCATAGAGATGTGCCTGAGTAGGCAACCGCACTACGATATCATTCTCTCCAACCGGGAGGCTATAAGAGGGAACTCGTAGAGCTATAGAGATCTGCCTGAGTAGGCAATCGCCTCTAGGCAAGGCATTACTAGAGGGAGATTTTACGATTTTATCCCTTCTCCGTTTTTCACCATCTACATTAAGTCCCCTGGTTAGTGTGGAACAGTAATGTTTCATACTAGGCACCCAGATGGTGATAGCAATCCTATTAGCCTTAGGTTTTTTATTCAACATCCTGGGTTATAACAAGCTAATATTCTAATGTGAACTATAGCTATGATGTAAAGCTGAGAATGAGACTATGCCTGTGAAAACATGCAAGTGTAGTTGGCTAAAGTTTTTTTTTGTAGGTACACGTGTGTGCACGGGTGAGGTAAGGAGAGGGAACGGCCATGGTGCCATGGGATGTGGCGCGGACGTGACCATGGCGCCATGGTCATGGCGCCTCGAAATCCGCGCCCTCATCTCTTCTCTTTTCTCTCTTTTTTTTTTTTTTAGTTAGTATGTGTGTGGCGCCCTGGGCTTCACGGCCACAACCTTTGTGGCGCCACAAGCTTTTGTGGCGCCGTGGCTTTTCTTAGGGAAGGGCATGCTACGCCTAGCGAGATTCCCCGTATTATGTATGTGAATACATACTTAGGCTAGGATTTAGCCAAGAAAATAAAAAGAAAGGAGAGGTTTTACCCGTTTTAGCAGAGAACTTTTCCTCCTTCCTTCGTTGTTGCGATCAAGTCCTTGTTTCTCCCTGACCGTCTACGTTTGGCGGGTGGTTCTACAATCAGCTGATTTCCGGAGCAGCGCCCTTGGTGTAAGCTCGGGTGGCGTGCTTTCCAGTAAGTAAGACGCGGCCATTGGTGTTCAGAGTAGAATACGTAGTGTTGAGTGAGGTGGAGCACCGATGCTTTACGAAACAATGACCAATACAGTGGTAACCGGTAGCAGCAGTCGGTAGAGAAATACCAGGTGAGTCGATTGTATTCTTTTTCTTGGTGTAGATCTGAACGTCTCCTGTTTTGGTGTAGAACATGTGTCATCCCGTCTTATATATCCTCTTAATGTGTTTATTGTGGGGACCCCATACTCTCTGTATCCCCTTATAGAGATTTCCTCCAAAGCACAATGATTGCGCCAAGTCCCCAGTCGTTGAAGAGGGTGTTGGAGTTAAAATAGGTGAACTACTTGATGAAAATGTTTATCTCACCGTCTTTACTGAGTAATAAAGCTCTATGAGGTGTGGCGTCATGAGGTGGGGCGCCATGAGGTGTGGTGCCATGGACTTGTGTTGGAAATTTGAATAGAAATTAAGTTTAACTTAGTTACAACCATTTTGTGAAGGGTTGTGTCTATTCATAAAATCCTTTCACTTAGAATTTGAATCATTGTATCCCAAGGGATGTGACTCTTCCAAAGGGATATGACTCTTCCAAAGGGGTGTGACCATTCATGAAGAGACTCTTTGTTGATTTCCAAGAGTCACCAATCATGTATATAAACCCCACTCTTGATTCATTGTAGCATGTGAAAAACATGGAGAATAATGAGTAAGAAAGAGGTGGAAAAGTTAGAGAAAGAAAAGAGGAGAAGAAAACTAAGTAGACGTGCTTAGAAATTGTTCTCAAGGAGTTTGTGCTACATCAATTCGCGTTCGTTATTGGTGATCATCGAAGTGCTGCGAAGAACACCAATGGTATTGTTGAATGCTGGAGACATATGCCGTTAACTGTATCAGCATTAAGTACAGGGCATTAAATGTCTTAAGTATAGAGATTACTCGCCTCAATACACCCAAGTAAGTTTGTTAAAGAATTGTAGAATTTCTCTTTCTCATTCTATTCTTCTTGTTTTCTTGTTTTGGTTTCTAATAACCAAGTATTACGGAAGTTGTAATACATAATCGAAGACCAATGTTACATAGTGGTAACGAGTTGGCAGAAATAATACACGGGTTGTATTATTGATGGAATCAGTAACGAAGATATTTCCAACAACTTGGTAACGCCGTAGATGCTGGCGCTATGAGTTTTGCGTCATAGCATATTCGTTGTAAATTCCAACAGTTCGTGTCTTGCGTGTTTCCTGGTATTCGCATCATATCTCCTAACTCCCTTGTTGTATCATCACGAAATTTTGACACATGATATTATACATCCAGGGGAGTATTGTGTACAAAAATCTCTTCGAGGCTCCTCGTAGATTTTCCGCAGTACTTGACGTGATCTTGTACATGATTCCTGACTGCGCGTCTCGCGTGTGCTGTAGTGTTCGTGTCGTATATCCCAATCCCCTTTCTTGATTGGCATGAAATTTTAGTATGTGTTGGGAGGCATAGAGAGAATTATTGTTTCCGAAAATCTTTCCAAAATACCTTGTGGATTTCTCACACCGGCTGTTCCTTCGCAACAAAAGTTGCTGGCGCAGGAAATTCTGGCAGCTTTTCTTCTCCTCAATGTCCATGCCATATTTCTCAAACCACATGGAGTTATTGTATGAAATTTTACCACATAGTTGTAGGAATTGAAAGGGAGTTTGTGTATAAATTTTACCCAAGAATGCCTCGCGAGATTTCCGCAGCAACTGTATTGGCTTCGTATGTACGTTCTGTCTATTTATTTCGGTGTGCTGTAATGTTTGCGCCATATATCTTGATCCACGGATTGGATTTCCACGAAGTTTTTACACATAACAGTACACGCCTGTAGGAAGATGTTGTATAAAATTCACCTTTAGATCTTTTACCGATCTTCCGCGTTGCTCGTTTTCGTGAAGGTCGTCGTACAACGAACTTGGTATGTAGTCGTGAGCACGCCTTTGTTTGTCTTTAGGGTAGGTTTGCTCCATGGAGACTCAAAATAAAATAAATTCTCCACAAGATGTCTTCTGGGGGAGGTAGTGGCGCTGTGGGAATTTTTGTGAAAGGTGTTTCATGGCTCCGTGAGCACGGAGCCACATGAATAATTTTAATGGGAGGTGTTTCGTGACTCCACGAATGCAGAGTCACGGAGATAGTTTTGGTAGAAGGTATCTCGTGGATCCACGAATGTAGAGACACGAGAATATTTATGGTGGAAGGTGTGAGGTTACAGGAATATTTCGCGGTGGAAGGTATTCGAAAACTTGTGAAGGTATAGTGAGACGAATACCTTTAATCCCCGTATCAAGATTCTTGCTCGCACACCGCTTGCTCCAGAAGATTTAACTCGTAGCGATGATTGCTCCTTCTAGCGTGTTGTGGTAGAATCTTAATTGAACATATATTACGTAGGAAGTCTTTCCCGAACTCCATCTATTGGCGCGTCTTTTGAAGTCTTTGCGCTTGGAGCACTCCACTCTGTCGTCTTTTTGGATCTGGGTTGCCACCGAAGGATGTTGGAGACTCGTTGCTAGTGATAGCTGAGAGGAGTGCTACAACCATGATACTGCTAGCTTTATCGAAAGATGAAAACTTGGTGGTGTTGCTACCAGGAGGATTCTGTAAAGATATGAATTCTGGCGTATGGAGGTCCCTCAAAAGTTTCTGGTGGCTTTCAGGTTTCTGTAGAGGCGTCGGTAGTGGTGTCGGTGTTGATTGGAGTTCTTAGATCTTCCTCCCTTCGAAGGATCTGTAGCGGATAAACCCCTGCTGCATGGACGTCTCTGCTTCCATGATGATGAAGCGCTTTGGTAAAGACAGGGGCGTATCTGTTGTACCTTATTGGGTCGTGGCAGTCAGCACTCCTAACGGTGTTCGGTGCAGTGAAGATGGCTGTGGTGAGGAGTCCCCAGCCATGCTCTGTGTTATCTCATCGACGTCCTCTGATGGGCTCAACTTCCCTCGTGCAGAAACGTGTTGCTTGCCAGCCTCCTTCAACATTCTCGTGTATTGGCCTTTTGGAGATGGTAAAGGCTTGAGTAGGCAGAGCATTCTCATTGGTTGTTGAGAATCATCGAATCGGGGTGATCCCATTGTTCCATTCTCGTTCTGACGTCTAATAGTTCCAGTATTTCTTCGAAGGTGATGAGTCTGGGAACCCTGTATAGGCTTCGGTCCTTGTACTCCTCGTGATTTGTGTTGCAGATCTGCATCTTGTGCTTGAGTCACGTTCTTGTTCGGGACCCTTTGAGTTATATTGTGTCGACGTCTCCGTTGTCCGGCTTGCTAACGTGTCTCCTGTCATCACGAGCTTCCTTAACTGCTTGGATCCTTTTCTATCAAGACAGGGACGGTTGTGGTTGCTCGTCTTGCGGCTTCGGAAGTTTGAAGTCTGAACTTCTTCCGATGAGGAGCATCCTATGGGAGAGGGGTCTTTCGGATAGGGAGGTTGGTGTGGAAGAGAGATAAAGATGCACTTTCTCTTCTTGATTATCCAGGGGGGCTTCTCTCGATCGAGTAACAGAGTTGGATTGTCGAACATGCTTCTTTTCAGGTTGTCTTGAGAGTCCCTGGAGTTCCTGGCTGGCTGCAGTGGTAACTCTGGAAGTCCTCATGTCTCGTCGTCATTCTCTTAGTGATGATGGGGTTGTCCGCTTCTCTAGTGTTTGTTGATAAATCATTTGCTGTCATGGGTACTACAAGCTTGGTTTACCCCTTTTTAATAGTTGCAGCGCCGTGACTTGTGGCGCCATGACTTGTGACTCCGTGACTCGTAGCGTCGTGACTGTGGCGCTGTGACTCGTGGCGTCGTTGCCTTTGTTGTATATACACGTCTCAGTATCTCTGGTCAAGCGTCTTTGTTGTGATCTGCTTCGACCCATGTTGTCACTTGGAGTTTCCGAGGCGAGCTTGAAGTTGTATGCTTTGGGTGTGTCACCTTTGTAGCTGGACTCTTCCTCTTACTCCCTTCGCTGATGGCACTCATGGATGGTAAGTTGTTGTTGTATTACTTGATGATCAGTTTGCTGTCGCCGTTGGTGTCACGAGCCTCTTCGCTTCTTAAGGGTTTGGACCTCTCCGGTAGCGCTGGTGCAGACGAGACAAACCTTTTGCAGTCTCATGGAGGGCTCAGTAGACAAGGATCACAATGCGGGGCAAGGTTGTTGTACTAAGTGCAGGCTCTGCCAGTGGGGGCTCCAGGAATCTTCCGAGTCTCAGCACTTGGTGGTGTTGATGCTATCCCCTTGGGGAGAGAGATCCTCTACACTTTGTGTGGGCACGATTGTCGGTGCTAGTGAACATGTAGCGTCGTCTCCTCCTCTGGTCTTTGGAGTAGTCTATTCAAATCGTCATTTAGCGACATATCCGAGTTGTGGATCTCTTCGTGTTGAGGCTCTGCTTGAGTAGAGATCATCTCATCATCCCAGACATGGATCGCAATGGTGTTCATATTAGCAACAGTTCTGGGAGTTCCTTTGGCTTGTGAACCCGGTGATGGTTTCGCGGTTAGAGTTTTGAGATGAGCCGAGACTTGATCCGTATTTCTGGAAGATCGTCTCGACACCTGGCTAGTTCCTCCAAGGTAAGCGTCCTTGGCACTTCCTCTTCCTTTAGGGCGGTAGCATTGATCCTGATCGAAGAGGAGGGGTTACTACAAGGAGTGCTATCTGGATCTGGATCTGCAGCAGTTGTTGGGATAGGAGTTGCTGGAACAACAGGGTTTACTGAGGCAACACCAGGAGAGTAACGGTGGGTGTGACAGGGGTTGCTGAGACAGTAGGTGTTACAGGGGAAGCATCGTGGGTGGTCTGGATGCTGGGCACGACGCTGAGTGTGGGTGGAATGGAAGGTGTTGAACTGGGAGTTGGAGCGGCTTTAGTTGAAGAGTTGAGATTTTTGTGTAGCCTGACCCTGTCCCTAGTTCAACCATTTTTGACAAAATATTCTGAAACCGAGAGATTGATCTCCCACTGTGGTCGCCAACTGTTTTTACCTGATAAAACAATGCACCGTCTCTGGGTACTTTCGTAGTGCTCGAGATCAAAGCCGAACAAGACGAGCCTAAACCAAGTCAATGGCCGTTTACGTCTTGCTTCGGTCACAGAGAGGATAAAGGTTGATCTAGGGAGGGAAACAGCGAAGAAACTTGAGATCATGTTGAGAATGTGTTTTGGGTGTAAGAGTTCGAGATCTCCGTCGTGAAAGTGACTGCAAATCTCCAAGGCTAGAAGTGTGTTGAATTACACAGAATCTGGTTGTTCTGGGAAGATGTTATGCCTTGGAAGATAGAGGGAGCCTTTATTTATAGTGTTGAACTCACCCTGATCTCTCGATAGAGAAGGTGGGAGTCGTGTAAGAGTGGAAGAGTGGAGAACATGACTCGTTTTCTGTAACTGCTTGAGTTGTGTAGAACATGTCCACTCGCGCCATCTTCGTATAACTGCCCATCATCTTCATCAGTTTCTTTCTAACTGCCGTAGACCGCCAGACCCTAAAGTTATCCCCCCGTGTGATGTTTTGATATCTCGTGTAACGCGCAGATGTTGTGTAATTGCGTTGAGCTAAGAAAGGTTGCGTGAGTACGGCGCAATGGCCGAGTGGCCACGGCCTTGGCCATTGGCCAAGGCTAGGAGTTGTGTGGCGCCATGGGTCATGGCGCCATGGCCGAGTGGCCACGACCTTGGCCATTGGCCGAGGCCAGGAGATGTGTGGCGCCATGGGTCATAGCGCCATGGCCGAGTAGCCAAGGCCAGGAGATGTATGGCGTTATGGGTCATGGCGCCATGGCCGAGTGGCCACATCCTTGGACATTGGCCAAAGCCAGGAGATGTGTGGCGCCATGGGTCATGGCGCCATGGCCGAGTGGCCACGGCCTTGGCCATTGGCCAAGGCCAGAAGGTGTGTGGCGCCATGGGTCATGGCGCCATGGCTGTGCTGCCACGGCCATGACCATTGGCCAAGGCCAGAAGATGTGTGGCGCCATGAATGAGGCATCATGGCCTTGTGGCCAAGGTTTGGCCAAGGCCAAATTGATGTGGCGCCACGAACGTGGCGCCATGAATGAGCATCATGGCCTTGTGGCCAAGGTTTGGCCAAGGCCAAATTGATGTGGCGTGGAGCCATGGCCTTTTGTCCAAGGTTTGGCCAATGCCAAATTGATGTGGCGTGGAGCCATGGCCTTGTAGCCACGGTTTGGCTAAGGCCAAATTGATGTGGCGCCATGAGTGAGGCGCCATGGCCTTGTGGCCAAGGTTTGGCCAAGGCCAAATTGATGTGGCGCCATGGCCTTTTGGCCTAGCTTCTACTAAAGCCAAACTGATGTGGCGCCTTGTGGCCAAGGTTTGGCCAAGGCCAAACTGATGTGGCGCCATGAATGTGGCGTCATGGCTTTGTGGCCAAGGCCAAATTGATGTGGCGCCATGAATATGGCGCCATGGCATTTTGGCCTAGGTTTGGCCAAGGCCAAATTGATGTGGCACCATGAATGAGGCGTCATGGCCTTGTGGCCAAGTTCAATACTTGTGGCACCATGGACGTGGCGCCATGGCCTTTGTGGCCACAGTCTTGGCCATGCTTGGGCCATGATCTTGATCACTCTTAGTGGTGCAATTGGCCTTGATTTCTTTAGCCACAATCTTTTAAGCCATGCCATCTTCGAGCTTTTGGAATATTAAATGACCTGTTTAGGTGCGTTTGAGTTGTTGTATGTTTGATGCGTGTCGAATTCGCACAAATATAATTCAGTTCTTAACCTTCACAATAAATAAAATAATATAGTGGCAAGAACAGATTCGTTCCACAGAGAGAGATATGGTTTATCAGTTGTATTTGAAAACTTAAGATTAACCAAAAAGGGGGGGAATATGTTTGTTGTTTTAGAACTAAAAGTAAAATAAAATAAAAGCAAATAAACAAGACGCAAAGAATAATCGAAAGTAATCAAGAGTGGAAGATATTGGTTAAGGGTTCATCTTTAATTGCTTAACATCCATATGAATAATATATGGAGTGTCGACTAGTTCTATCATCATCAAAATCCCTAGAATACATCATCGCGAAAATATTCCGAAATTTCCTAATGTCATCACACACCATAACGATGAATGTGTGAATACTACGTAGAGAATAACTCGACACCATGAGCAATCGAGTTCAACTCTCTAAGAGCACTAAGTTTTGTGAAATAGGCTAATCAATGCAATGAACCACCATGAATGGCTCATTCAACAAAGGTTTTATCCTACATATGACTCTCGAAGCTATCACCACCTCAATAATCATATTGTGCTACTTATGAATAGGTTCTTCAACTATTTCGTATCTCCAAACCTAGTTCTAGCAATAGATAATAACAAAATCTAACTCAAATTGAATCAAAAGATGTTTTATCTTAGTGTAATACATCAATCATACACTCAACCACATAGTAGAATAGAATCGATAATAAATATGAATAAGTTTAACTCCATAATTAAGCAAATAACATGTCTTGCAATTTTAGACTACATCCTCAACCAATAAAAGAAATTTAGCTACTCATGTTGTTCTTGAAAGCAAAAGAAAACATAAATAAAGTGCTAGAAATCATAAAAACTCCCTTATGTAAAGCTCCAATCTTTCTCCCAAGGTTCCACCTCGAAAATCGTGCCAAACCCTAGCTTTTTCTCCACCTCGGGAAGCGTGCACAGTAGCCTTCCAAAAACTCCTTCGTGAACAGTAACCTTGTCGCCTCCTCCACTCTCCAAAACCTTATTCGTATTTATTCACGTAACAAAACCTTAGTTTAGGAAACACTTTCCTAAACCTACAACTTTCAGCCCAACTGCTAACAAACTCGAAGCCCACACGCACAGATCCAAACACCTGCTCTAACCTTGCACGCGTGACGCTCACACGGATCAACCTTCAACTCCTTTTAGCCTATCAGTCTCCCAGACCCGACAAAAGGAACCTTACACATGTGCGATAAGCATGCTTGTTCTTCTCCAGCATTGTCGGATGCGTACATCCGACAGTTTTCTTCTTCTCTTCTGTCTTCACCGTCAGACCAGAACTGACAACAGAAACCCAACATTCATCACCATCAGCCAACCCCAACAGACTTCCGAACCCCAATCCAGTGGAAACCCATAACGTAATCATCCTGAAATTTCCCTATCTTCACACGGAACATCATCAATCATCTTCATCGATCTACTCCATCAGAACTCCGCCGGCACCAACAATGGCAGCTGCCACCCTTTCTGCCCTTCTCGATTTGTAATAACCTCCATAAGAAAGCATTAAACCTAGTCTTGATTGGATTGTGAATCCACATCTATTCTGGAGAAATCTTTGAATCTAAGACGAATTTAAGTCCCCTGCTTCCTGATTCCGACTGATTTGAAAACTGGAATTTGGGCCTACTTACAGAAATTGTGCCTACAGAAATCGGCCCTGTTTCAGAAATTGAGCCTATTTTAAGGTGGCCCTTAACCTATGACTAAAGTTGGGAATAACCGGGGTGCCCTTATAAGATGTGTCTGCTTATAATCTTGATTTTCAACACCTTCAAAGCCTTGCTCTTTTCTTGTGTTTGACTCGACCAACCTAGAGTCGCCAAGTTGTAAAATTGAGTTGTTTGCTTCCTTTTATTAAATGTGATTTCAAAGTACCTGCAAAATAGAAAAATGGTTAAAATAAACAATATATGAGACTTTGGCGGACATAAGTGTATTGATTAGGTACTCTTGAATAGGTGTTTTGAGCACCTATCAATGTTACTTAGGGAACTTTGGACGGTCCTAGAGTTGTGGTTCATCTGAGGTTTTCATTGGAGACTCAGGTGTTGAGTCGTTTTTCTAGAGGAAACCCGAGAGGGTGTGTCTCTATATCGACCGAGATTAGGCGAGGGCCTGAGGTCTTTAAACATTGAGGAGGAAACCTGAGGGGGTGCGTCTCTATCAATTCTCCACCATAGTACCAGTGAGCAATTTAGTTCTGATGTCGAGGAATTCGAAGCGATGTCGGCATGAAGTAAATTGGTGGTATTATGAGTTGGTGGGCTTATTAGCACTGCACTATTATATTATTCTCTCCACCGGGAGTTATAAGAGAGAACTCATAGAGAGTATACTCAGCTCGTAGAATAGGTTGTATTATGAGCCATAGAGATGTGCCTGAGTAGGCAACCGCACTATGATATCATTCTCTCCACCCGGGAGGCTATAAGAGGGAACTCGTAGAGCTATAGAGATCTGCCTGAGTAGGCAGTCGCCTCTTGGCAAGGCATTATTAGAAGGAGATTTTACGATTTTATCCCTTCTCCATTTTTCACCATCTACAAGAAGTCAGAGTTTAACCCGTGTGAAAATCCCAGAGAATATTCACCTTGGCCGGTTCGCAAATCGTCCATCTGAATCACGACCAAATGCATCGAATCTGAGGTTCACGTACTAATACGCGTACAAATTGACACTTTGGAACTCATGAAAAATTCCTAAGTCTCAGTCCACCGTACGGTTCGGGAACCGTCGTTTTCCAGATTAGGGTTTAACTTGGATCCGCTGGAAGTTCTGGGCTGGGCCAGTACTTAGACGTGTTATACGCCCTCAGCTATAATCCACTGGACTCTTGCTCAAGAGTACTCCTTTAGATTCACCCATATCCAACAAGTGATTTGCAAGCAAACCATTGCAATGGACAAATGGTAACGAATATATCTCATGCATTCTTGTAAACCTAGTATTCGTGGGAACAAATACCAACATAACTCATGGTCATGTAGACAAGAACACGATCTCAATCGCTATTAGTATCTCTACTAAAGTAGCCGACTATTTCGAAAGATAGAGTAAGTAGAATAGAAGAATTTCCATAAAAGTCATAACTCCTACTAACCTTTTGTTGATGAAGAATAATTGATGTCTTCTTTGTCTTCACAGTCTTCGTCTTCAAGGTCTCTACCACTTAGTCCATATCCCAATTCTGAAATCTAAACTCTAGTAGGCTAAATCAAGAATTGTGTTTTGACACCTAAAACTGACAACCAGCTTGACATACCAACACTAGTGGGTTTGACCGGACAATGCCCTAACAGTATCTGGATCAGTTTTAGCAATATGATTGATAAGTCGATTCACCCTGTGTTTAAGACGAGTAATATCAGAAGATTGAAATTTCGTGTGATTAACAAGTCCAGCACTTTCCTTTGAGGTTTCTCTTTCAGCTTCAGAGTCAGAGTCATCAGAAAGGCTAAACTGCAAGGTATCTTGAAGTTTAGGTCTTATCACTTCATCATGAGACTCAAAGAGTAACAACGAACTACTTTCAAGAATCGACTTATTTGTGTCTTTTTCTGGTGTAACGAAAGAAAACATGATCAGAATTCACGAAAGTGTCAAACACAGACAGTTACGTCTTCCAAGGTGTTTACCTGCTCTGATACCAACTGAAAAAGTAGGGATACCGAGATATACTACCAACTTTTAGTTTTTGTGAACCTAGTTGATTTAGGTTGTTTGAACAATCTCACAAATCAATATTCAAACAACAACCTGAGTATAGTTCAGAGAACCGAACCCTAAGAAGAACATGTTCTTGTAGATTAACAAACTTGCAATTACTTCAATTATATAAATCAGAGATAATATAATGCGGAAGGAAAAAGTAATGCAAGACACCAGAAATTTTGTTAACGAGGAAACTGCAAACCAGCAGAAAAACCCCGGGACCTCGTCCAGATGTGAACACCCTCATCATTAAGCGAATACAGACGCTATCCTACTCTCAGACTTCGAACTGGAATGTATCGAGACTAGTTTAACCCTACAAGGAATTCAGCTACCAATGTGTTCCTACGTTTCTTGGCTCCCGCAGAAACCTACGTACTTGATTCCCCTAGCTGACGTTCTTTACAGGCCTACAGGACTTGCTCCACTTCCCTTCGTGAAGACTAGCGCTACCCTGCCTCTAACATGACGTCTAAAAGTATTCTGTTAAAAACAAGAATACGATTGTGATTTCCATTAGACTTAAAGTCAAGGTTAATAGAAATCTGTTTTACTGAATAGGGCTTATTGATCTAGCCTAGAAAGTTTTACCTCCTAACACTTGACGAACTTAGTATTAAACCTAGTTCGTGAATACGCGTTATGGAACTTCTGGGGCTTATGATACGAGATTTGCCGTACGAAGTTTCTATCAAATCTTGGTCTTGGTAAGATTGAAATAATTCAATCGACCAAAGATATAGGACCGGGAATTTAACTTCCGACCTGTGCTTCACGATCCTCAATTGAATTCTTTCAATAGTTGTAGTCCAAAGGACTTCGAGATGACGACCAACCTTTATGCAAGGTTACACAAATGTGTAGAGGATTTAAGTTGTATCTTGCAGAAGGTCATCTATATATAGTGATCATCAAGGG
>JAJJMA010176900.1:0-34878 GCA_023529015.1 Papaver nudicaule
TCAACGTTCAAACTTTGTTTAGGCTTAGTCTTATGGTGTCCAATATAGTATACTAGATTGGACAGCCACGTCAGATAGCAGGGTATGGGTGTTCTTATGGTATGGAGAGATTGGACGTCAAGTCGCTGAACCGTTCAGCGCTGAGAAATCTCAGCCATTAGATCAAAGCATGACAATTAATTCAACGGATAAAAATATAACGCTGAACCATTCAGCGTTTTTTCATTTTTTCAGCGCTGAATGGTTCAGCGTTTTCTCACTTTTTCAGCGCTGAACGGTTCAGCGCATCAATCTAGCTACTACTTGAGCTACTACCATCTGCTAGGAGAGAGAAGTAGTACTACTAGAATACACCACGCTTTTGGGGGAAGTAGTAGCCAAACTTGACACCATAAGACTAAGCCTTACAGGTACTAAGTAGAGGTTATCCATCATCTCACGCATTTTCAGTTAGTAAACTCATGTTGCGTTTAATTCAACAGCTAGCTGGTGATAAGAAGAAAAGTCAAGACACGTTATCCTCTTTGCTAACTTGAGAGTAAAGATATGTACCATTCAAGGATTTAGCAAATTAAATCTTGTATACAATTTCATGGAAGCTACAATCAAAAGATAAGGTACCTTATATTACAATCAATAAGAAGTCAAACCCAATACTAAACTGTTTTACTCTGGCAATGGCATAATCTTTGTTTAATACTAGTTGATTTTTTCTTGATGAAAATCCTTAACGCTTTCTGTGTGATCTACATATATGGATCATGGATGGGTTTTTACTCTAAGAATTATATCCAACACCACGAATGGAAAACAATCAAGCATTGCCAAACAGTTCTGTCGTGGTAATCTCACCTCAATACTGCGCACCTTATCAAGTAGATCTTTATATTGCCAAGAAAGTTAAGAATATAACCAGAGGTAGGTACTTAGGAGCTTTTGATATCCATGGCAATAACATCTTCAAAGTTAAAACCGCCAGTGGTTTCTTCAACACTCACCCTATCCTTGTCGACGCTGCCGGAGTTCCTATTGTATCTCTCAAATCAGTGGTCAGTCAATACCATTTTAGAGTTTTACTTACATATCCATTCTCACTATTTAGTTTTTATATCTTTCATTTTTTCCTCAATGTTTTTTTTTCCCAGGCTTTTTCTGCACATAATCGATGGAGAGTATATAGAGGGGATAGGTCAGAATCAGAAGATCTGTTGTTTAGTGTAAAGGATTCCAGGTTTTTTCAATCCAAGACTAACTTGGATGTCTTCTTAGCATCTAACACAGCTGAAGATGTTTGTGATTTTAAGATTAAACAAAGAGATGGCAAGAAATCTTGTCTCATCTATCGAGCGAATTCAGATAACATCATAGCTGAGGTAATAGTTCATGATCACAAAATTCTGTTTATAGATTTCATTTTAGCTACCATATCTTGAAAGAATTTGCTGGTTTGTTGTTGTAGATGCACAAGAACAAGGCTATCAGGGATAAAGTTCGTGGGAATGACACATTCTCACTCACAATCTACCCTAATGTTGATTATGCATTTGTTATCGCTATGCTTGGGGTTCTCGATGAGATTAACACACCCCGTAACAACAGTGGCGGTGGCAGATTTGGTGGTGGTGGAGGCGGTGGATTTGGCGGGGGAGGCGGTGGATGTGGCGGTGGTGGTGGTGGTGGATGTGGGGGCGGAGGTGGGGGCGGAGGTGGGGGTTGAAAATGAAATGAATATGAATAATGTTGTGCTGCACCTGTAAATTTAACTAGAAACTACGCTTAAGGTTTGCAAAATAATAAGCCAACTATTATTCCACGACATGTTGAGATCAACGAGATCTGGCCTCTGACTATGTTATGGCTTGTAATGTCACTCTGTACATATTCTCTTTTTCAATATGAACTTTCCCTTCGGAAAAAAATTTCTTGCTCAATCAGTTATCCGGCTTATTATATAGTGTGATATTTAGACGCAGAGTTAGTGTGTGGATTGTGGAAAATTACGTTCCACTTTTGATGATTTCTTTACGCTTTGTCAATCGAAGAACGTAAAGAAAACATGATTGTCCAGTGCTTTTACAAGATTTTTATAAGAGTCAAACCCCTGGCCAACTGGTTTGCTCACTTTTTCGGAATGAAGAGAGTATACATAAGGTTGGTTACAAAACAAAAATTTTCCATAAGATAGGTACAAACACTTTCTTAGTGCTCCTTATTACTTTGGGTACAAGTTTACATATTCAACATAAGCAATTTTCATTGAAGTGAACCAACAGGGCTAGCCTAGTTGCACACAAACCTGACTCTCATATTTGAAGTCGCAGACTGAAAAGAAAAAAGCAAAAATTAACAAACCATCTTTTAATGGTAAACCATCAGCCCCCACATCCACCACATCCACCACCACAACCACCTGTGAAACCATCGTCACCTCTGCTACTAGGCTTATTAATCTCATCAAGAACCACACGTAAAGCGATAATAAATGCATAATCGACATTCGGGTGGATAGTGGCTGAATGTATGTCCTTCCCACGGACTTGATGAACAGTCTTGGTCTTGTGCATCTATAACAACATAACCATATGCAGCAAATTATTATAAGTTCTAGCTAACTAGTTGCTAAGATCAATAAACAGAGAATGGGTGAACCATTATTACCTCAGCAATGAGGTTATTATTTGAATTCCCCCGGTAAATGAAACATGATTTCCCACTGTTTTGCTTAATCTTAAAATCATAAACATCTTCGGCTTTGTTCGATGCTAAGAACACATCCAATCGGGTCTTGAATTGTAGAAACTTGGATCTCTTGATACTAAACAACAGATTTTTTGAGTTTGAGCTATCTCCTCTATATACTTTCCATCTATCATGTAAAGTAAATCTCTGAAAAACAATATCAATGAGAAAAACATGAAAACCCAAAAAAAATTAATGAGAATATGGATAAAGAAAATTCATGAAGGAAATGACTGACCATTGGTTTTAGAGATACCACAGGAACTCTGGCAGCATTGACAAGAACCAAGCGTCTTCTGAAAAACTTAGTTTTGATTTTTAAGATGTGGTTTCCGTAGATATCAAAAACTCCCAACTGCCTACCTTCTGTTATCTTTTTGACTTTCTTGTCAATATGAAGCGTTAGTTGATATGGCATGCAATATTGAGGTGAGATTAAATCAATCGATCGATTGTTTCGTAATACATGATTGCTTGCCATTGAGGTGGTGGTGGTGGTGTTAGTGGTGGATATAATTCTTACATGACCTATATCAAATGATAAAACAAAGATAATGTCTGTGTCACTGTCAGTATTGATTATATCTATAGATATATCTATAGATCATGGAGAGTCAAATGATAATACCTAAGGGAATGCTTATCTGAGGAGGCTGCTTGCAGATTTTTGATTAGCTAAAAGAAATTATTATACAGTATTGTGTTTGACTTCTTAGGTAGCATTGACAATAGATGAAGGCCAGTGACCAATCATAACATGGGACGGAACAAGTGCTGATCAGATACTTCTTGAAAATGGCACTCGAAAGATAAATTTCTATTGTAAATGACATTATTAGATTCTTGATGAAGTTTAGATTCAAACCAAAGTTGTAGGTAGTTTCTTCATCTTTACAATCCCAATTTTTTTAAATATTACTGACTAAAAGATAAGTCAAACAAGAAACGTCTAGGCACGTTACTTTCTTTGTATATAGTTACTAAGGGGTGATAGGCCTAAAATAGTATTCGGATGATACAATTTATCTGTTGTACTCGTATAGATCATGACCATGATCATCAATCAAAAAGCATTTTCATTTTTGTTAGGCTTGGCCGGATACCCGCCATGTACTCATAAATTTGGAACAAAAGCTCCTCCAAGCTAAGTTAACGAGTGCCATTACTAGTAATTTCACGTTTCGTTTGATCATATTGCTGGAAGCACGCACATGGCATATTCAACTACAAGAAAAATCAAATATGAAAGTCCACATCAAAGGTCAGCATCAAGAGCTAGGACACATTTCTCCTTCTTTGAGGTTGCTTTTGTTGAAGGGTCTAACAAACTCTTATTTACAATTTCATGGGAAGCTGTAATATGAACATAGAGCAGTTTGATGAGATAGACATTTTAAAACAGACATTTGAACTACTGAGTCACCAAGTTGGGTTATCAATTCAGTCTAAAATCCAATAAATTAACAATTACAGTATAACTTCCTTAAAATAATACTCGTAAAAAAAGTTCTTCCGATGCACATTCAACAGCAGACAAAATGTAAAGTCAACCTTAAAAATCAAAACACGTTTTCTATTTTTTTAAAGTCGTTCACATCAAAGTAGCCTACCATAATATTGTCTTAATTATTGACTAATGCTGGTCCATATCTCTATATAGATGTCTCTAAGAACTATCAATAATCAACAGCACATCGAGCATCAATCCAATTAACTAATTTCATTAGCATCAATACCAAATCATAATATCTTCTATCTAGCCAGACCAAAACCATTTTGTGATCATTTTGTTATCAGAGTTCAGAATGAATCGACAACAACAAAGCAATTCAAATACAATCTCACCACATTTCTGCACACCATATCAAGTTAATCTCTACATCGCAAGGAAAGTTAAAAACGTAACAGAAGGCAATAAGCTGGGTGTTTTTGATACCAATGGCAATAACGTCTTCAAAGTTAAAGGTAATACTCTCGGTTTTCGCCGTATGCTTGTCGATGCTGCCGGAGTTCCAATCGTGACTTTAATAGAAAAGGTTGGTTATTTCCGAGTTGAAATTTTTGATATCGTTAGCTTTGATTTCATCAGTTCTCGTTACTAATTATACTCTTTTTGTGATTGTTTTCAGAAATTTACTTTACACGAAAGATGGAACGTATATAGAGGAGATAGCTCAAACTCGAAGAATCTATTGTTTACTGTCAAGAAATCTAGTATCTTACAGATCAAGACTAATCTGGATGTTTTCTTAGCATTTAACAAATCTGAAGATGTTTGCGATTTCAAGGTTAAACAAAACTATAGTGAGAAATCTTGCGCCATCTATCAGGGGAAGTCGAAAAACATCATTGCTGAGGTAATAAATCCATTTAAAAACATATTCCATTCTTCCGCATATTTTCACTGACCTCATTCGTATCTTATAATTTGTTCATCCCTGTTGTTTTAGATGCACAAGAAGAAGAAAGTCCATG
Organism: Papaver nudicaule; assembly: GCA_023529015.1. Classification (NCBI taxonomy): domain Eukaryota; kingdom Viridiplantae; phylum Streptophyta; class Magnoliopsida; order Ranunculales; family Papaveraceae; genus Papaver; species Papaver nudicaule. The sequence goes on from JAJJMA010176900.1 coordinate 5,215, forward strand.
GAAAAGCTTTTGGCAAGGATACATTCTCAGTGACAATCCGCCCGAATGTCGATTATGCGTTTATCATCGCACTACGTGTAGTTGTCGACGAGATGAATAAGGCAAGCAAGAGGGGTGATAGAGGGGTTGGGGCGGTATCAGGAGCGGTAGTGTCAGTGATTACTGCATAGTGCATAATATTAGATAGCTAGCAATAAATGTTTCAGGAATAAAAAGACCAGCAGTACCTTACACGGGCTGAAACACGTATGGTAGGCTGAAACAGAAGCGTAGAGCTAGGCCCTTCATTTGAGCAGGCCCAACTTATTGAGCCTTGTTAGTAATATCATGGTTGGTTCGATCATAGTGTTGGACGCACTCACCTTCATGTGACAAAATAAATTGATGGGGTTTTGTAGGCTGGTTTATTTGGGGCGAGCCCAAATTTAATTGGGGCGAAGGCTAATTCAAAATAGGGTTACAATGAAGTAATCTCAAAAACCCCTTATACACCATAATTAGGATTAGAGATTTTAATTGGGATTAGCAAATAAATTATTGATTATAAAAAATATTAGATTGTTAATTAGAAAATCATCCTAAAACTAGATAGTTAGCCATTATCACCACCACCATCTCCATTATAACCATCACCGTCTCCATTTCCACCAGCACCACCACCACCGCCTCCAATTCCACCCCCCACCACCGCCACCATTTGTGTATGTGTTTTCGAAAATGTTCAAACATGATCCTCAAAGCTCAAAACAGTTATGGGAAGACTCACTTCAATGTTAAATTCTTCGAAAATCAACTCAACCCAATTGCTGCGTACCCAGAATCGTCACAAAATGACACCCAATTGTGACGATTCCACAAAACTCGTCAAGATAATAAGATGGTCTATGACGACACTGCGTGTAGAGATGAACAATCGTCAAGGTTTTTACAGTGCCACGACGATTTAAGAAGTGGATCCAAAATGCCCGAAAATACTGCTTTCTAAATCGTCACACTATGTAATAAAATCTTGACGATTTACCTTTGAGAAGAATCACCCTGCTGCCAAGCAAACAAGTTAACTCGTCACACTATGTGATAAACTCCTGACGATTTGGCTTTGGGAAAAATCACCCCTCTCCAAAAAAACAAGTTAAATCGTCATACTATGTTATGAAATCCTGACGAGTTGGCTTTGAGAAAAATCACCCTTTTGCCGAAAAAACAAGATAAATCGTAATGGCTTTTACTTAACTTACATGACGACTAAGTTTTATTATGCTCAAATCGTCGTGGTTTACATCGTAACCATGACGAGTTTAGGTGTATTAACAGTTGTTTGGAAACAGGTTGTCGGAATCGTCGTGGTTTGAACATAAACCATGACGAATTTCTGATTTTTTCTTTGAGTTTCCAAACAATTTAGACATGTAAACTAACACAAATGAATCAAACTTAGTACGATTTACCATTGTCAGCAACGAACCGTTAAAAAAAAACAATCCATTGTCAACCTAGGAAACGAAAAATGTATCAAACACACCAAACCGACATAATATTCTTTCACCTACTAAAACCAAAGTGCGAAACGAAAAAACTAAACCATATCATTGTTTCCCCCATCGGCTTCACCTTCACCTTCACCTCCAGCTTCACCACGCCCACGGCCACGGCCACGCCCACGCCCACGCCCACGACCTTGTCTAGAAGTTTCTCCTGTCTCTTGAATCTCTTGAGTGTCACTGGTTTCAATATGACGACTCCTCGTGTTGCGTCGTAATTCCTCGAACATGTGCTCCGCCTCAGGCATATTGATGTGCCTAATGTGTTGATTATGTTGGTTCAGTTCAGCTTCGGTCAACCCCTTTCCTTTATCCGATCTCAACCACAACCAGTTGAGGACAGCATTCAACCGCCCCTTCTATTTTCATTAAAAAAAAACATGAGTTAGATATTTGAGTAATCTAAGTGTGAATCTTAAACAACTCAATTGCAAAATATATACTTACGCATAACTTGTACAACGAAGAATCATCATGGACGGTATTACGCCCACGTCCATCACGGCCACGAGGGAGAGTGACTTCCCCTTCCCCACGTATCACTTTGGCATGCGTGAATGCAAGGTACCATTTCAGGTAGCGTTTTGTGCTCTCATGTCCAAGCACCACCGGTTGCCAATGAAGATATCCGTCTATGAAATTATTCATTCGTGCATCCAATGTTCGTAAGAGGGCTCTGGTTTGTATTTTACGACGATACGCCCAATGTCAGCACCTGACTTATCACGATCCACTTTGAATTTTGGCTCAGCTGGACGATCTTGAATATACCCGACTTGCCTCATTATTTGGCTCGGTACATTGTATGCCCAAGGGGGTGCCACAAAGGACCATGGTACATACAAATTGGTTCTCTTGGTGCCATTTTTCCCTCCTTCCTATGGTCCATGTAGGGGTCAAAAACTACCTTATCTGCCTCCATGCTGTCTAATCTTTGGCAAACGAAAAGGTACCAATTCTTCTTTCCCTTCAACTGATCCCCCGTGAACATGTACCTCCGGCCTCTTGGTTGATATGGTTGCCATTGGCCTTTCTTTGCCAGATCAATCCACCTATCATTTGCTGCCATCAGTTTCGGAAAGTGTTCATATATCCACACCTGTGAAGAACATGAACTACACATAAACAACGGTCCATATATATTACGAAATATGTACTAACTTAAACCACCAAAAAACCATATATTACCTGCAGCAGAGACGTGTTGCAATTGAAATGAGCAGCTTTATGCCGGGATACCTTTCTTAGCGTCGTGTTCACGTGTGACACTATGGATGTTCCCCACGAGTACTGGTTCACCTCATCCAAGGGATGTAGTAGCTGGAGGTAGTTGGCGTTCACCCTGTTACCGGCAGACGAAGGGAATACACAAATAGCGAGGACATATAAGAGATAAGCCGCAGCAGCAGCCCTTACTTCACGATCTTCCATTGTAGCACCGTCATCTTTTTTCTTGGTCCCAGAATACTCCTCTCTCAACCTTACCAGATTGAACTCCCTCTTCGGTTTGCCATACTTGTCAAGCATAAACCATGAGTTCACCTCGTCCTCACCCCACCCAAACAACTCTTCGCACAATTCACGAAGTCTCTGAAAAGTGAGTTGCTTTACATAGCCTTCACTGGTTGACTTGCCATCAATTTTGACCTGGAAAGTATGATGAGCATCTTCAGGAGTGAGTCCCATCTCCCCGAACCCAAAGTGCATGGTGTCTGTCTCCGCATAATACCTCTCACAGAATGCTGATACCGTCTCGCTGTCATAGGCGATAACAGAGTTATCCAAGATTGGCCTCAGACCGGAGTTGTCAACAATCTCTATGAACCTTTCACATTCACCTTCAAGCGGCCAGTTGGCCATATTGCGGTACGCCGTTTGGTGCCTCAATATTCTATTGGCATTCGAATGAACCTACGAGATAAAAATTTATTAATAACAATCAAATTAGTTAAACCTATCTAAAATTAGAAGCAAGGGACGGGTATATTACCATGGTAACGTAGACTGTTTGAGCCCAAGAGGTTTTGTATCCGAAAAGAACCTCTCCACCATCAGCTGGTACCCCGTAAGGTCCGTGTTCTTTTGGTAGCATCAGAATCTCATCGGGAATGTGTGGTTCCTTCGCTTTAGCTTTCTTTTTGCGTTTGGGTAGGTCTTCACCTTGGGGTTGGTCTTCACCTTGGACCTCATCATCATCATTAAGAATGTCCTCATCATCATTAGGACTATCCTCATCATCCTCATCACCTTGGGGTCCGTCATTAGGTTGTACCCTACCAGTTTCGTATTCATCAAATTGCATTTGGAGGACGCTGTGAGGAATATCATCTTCAGCCCTCGGAACATTAGCATCACCATCGAACTCCATAGGAGTAGGAACTGCATCAGGGTTTGGCTCACGGATTATCACGGGTCGCTGTCTGGTAGGACAAACACTTGGTTTAGGACCCTCGGGTGGCATTTTTCTTTTTCCCCTTTTGATCTTCTCCAACCTTAATACATACAAAAAACAAATCAATTAACAAGTAAAATGACACAGTAAATCGTCATGGAAACAAAACAATATACGACGATTCTCATCAGAACAATCTAAATCGTCAAGGAATTTTAAAATGCACGATCATTAAGCCCCATTCTAAATCGTCAAGGTAAAGCATTACGATTTACTCATAAAACTGGACAGAACCAAAATTTTATATGTCCAAACTCGTCATGCTTGGGGACACTATTGAGACGATTTCAAGAAACTCGTCAAGTTAATGTATAGTTACATGACGATTCAAGGCATGCAAAAATAGGAAATTTAATCTGATAGTGACTAACTCGTCAAGGAATTATGGAAAACCTCGACGATTGTTCTTAAATTTTTTTTCTGGGGACAATATTCAGACGATTTAGGGCAAGTCGTCAAGGAAATATATTATTGTATGACGATTCTGTGCATGCAAAACTAGGAAACTATATCTGAAACTGTGTAAATCGTCAAGCTTTTGTTCAACAGCAAGACGATTGTTCTTGATTTTCTTTCTGAAACTGTAAAATCGTCGTGCTATTCTTTCATAGCTTGACGAGTTTTCATGCTGTAAATTCAATTAACGGTTTCTAACCTATAAAATCGATTCAAACTACATCCAAAACAATTGCAAAGGTGATTGGAGTAACTTACCTCTGCATTTCCGCCAAAGAATCTTCCTCTAATTGTACTTCCTCTTCGTCACGGTTGTTATTTGATTTTTTATTTTCTTTCCTCCACTTGTAAATAATTGTTGAATCATCTCCTTCTCCGTCGATAGCCATGAATTTAATTCGAAAGAATTTGAGAGTAGTAAGTAAGAATTCGAAAGAATGAAGGATTTTGAGAGAATCGGGTTTGGTGAAATTTTTTTTTTTTGAGAAGGTTATGAAGAAGGTGTGGGAAGTTAATGGAGGAGTAGGGGGAGTGGGAGTGATTTTTTGTAACTGAAAATTGAGAGGGAGAATTAGTGGGTAGATAATTAGTGGTAATTACAATTTATAACTGATTAGGATAGATTAATTGTAATTAGCCACCCCTTATAAACTGGGATAGGATATTTGAAGTAGTGTTCGCCCCTATTAAATTTGGGCTCGCCCCAAATTTGCCAGGTTTTGTAGCTTACCCCCAATCTGTAGCTTTCCCTTCTAATTTGTTAATATTATTATGTATAACAAATCTTATACATATGTTCGCTAAGATTGCGAAAGAAAACCAGGTTCGTGTTTGTATCCACCCGAAGAAGTAACTTTTTGTTGCGCTAAAACCCACGGATACGTTAACCAACACTATGATCAGACCACAGACTGCCTATGTATCCTCTGTAAGAAATCAAACCAACAGTAATTGACTGAAATGTCCTTGTTAAAAGGCCTCCACCAGTTTCCTAAAAACCTTTACCCCAATGAGTCTCTCCCCAAACAGGAAGAACATCACAGTATACAAAAATTTGATCATGCACCACACCCCAAGTCATCAAACAACCCTTGTAACCATATAGATTCCTTAAATGCCTCTGGGACTTACATGCTAAAGACTTGCACATGGCTTTGGTCATACTAGAATTTAACTCCAAACCAACTTGTGTCCTTGCAAATGGACCCTATACCGGCCTATGGTGTCGCATCAATTTTCCTTCACTCACACAATTTAGCATGAAATCTCTCTCACTCTGTCTGCAGCTCAACTTGTGTATATAAAGTCACTTTCCTTGAGAGCAAAAATAATCTTTTCTGGACCATGGCTAGGTACGCGTAAACTTGATGAACTCGTTTGAAAATGAAGTTTTCATCTTCACCAGATCAAAAAGGGTTTTAGGGTGAAGGGGTTTTGATTAACCCAACGATTTACCACAAAATACTCTCATACTGATATGAGTATTGTTTTTTTTTTTTTTTAAATTCAAAAAGGGCTTGCAGCGCAGCTTGTTGCTCGCTTGCCTGCTACGTCGTTGTAATTTATTTAGCAATAAAATATGGTTATTAAAATAATTAATGGAAATGGGGGTGGCCGGTGTAGGTGAAGCTTGAAGAAGATAATCTAAAAACCGTTTTGCTCATGTTGAAATGAGAGACCGAGTGCAGAAGACTAAGAATAAAGAGAGAACAAAATTTGGGTTTTACTATAATTAATTTTAGAAACATGAAAATTGATTTAATAAAATATAAAATAAAAACGGTTAGGTCAAATTTGGTCTTGACAGTCAACGTCCAATTTAGATACCATTTTTTGCAATTGATCATTTGCTGGGTACCATCGGTTAAATAGCTTTAACCTATAAATTGTCAATAGTTCGGGAGCTATATATATAAATTGAGCAAAAATGACGAGGACGTAATCTAACCTTCTTAAAAAAACAAATAATCGTGAATACCTATAATTATCGGAATTTTTTTAAATTTAACAACTACGTACGAGTCACTGTTGAATATGTCACTACTTGTATTGTGCATATACTATATTCATCCTAATGCATATAAAAGTTACTTGTCTACTTCTCATATTTGTAAAACAATTTTTCCCACGAGTACTTAATAGGCCGAGCTAAAAACCGACCCTCACAAAATGGTGAGCTCCACCGGACTTTACCACCCTGGACAGTAGGGGCAACGGTTTTTAGAGACTTAGTTTCTCATTTTTGTTTTCCGATATGAAAATTCTGCTTGGGGTACGTAAGGCAATCCTCCTATCTAGTGAATTTATGTTTGGTGACAAGAAGAGTAAAGAATCTGAAGACATCTATTATTCAAATACAATTTCATGGAAGCTACAAAAATTATAAGAAGTCAAAGTCAATACTGTATCGTTTTAGACTGGCAGTGACGTAATCTTTGATTTTTTGTCAAGTTTTGGTCAAGTCTTATTATTCTCATTAAAACTCAAGGTATTTATACACAGACTAAACTTGGTTCTCAAGTTTACAGAACTTGGACCACACGTATTTCCTAATACAGAAATATAACTTTAGACTAATAATAGCCCTATTTCCTATTACCCTCCCTCAAGATGGAGCATGGAGGTCACAAATGTCCATCTTGGACAAAAGAAACTTAAACTGAGCTTTCCCTAAGGATTTTGTAAAGATGTCTGCCAATTGCACTGTTGTAGGAGTGTAAGAGGGTGATATAATCTTCCTTATTATAGCATCTCTGACAAGATGACAGTCCACTTCTATATGTTTTGTTCGTTCATGAAATACTGGGTTCTGAGCAATATATAATGCTGATTGACTATCACAAAAGAGATTCATCCCATGTGTATGATGAACTCCTAAATCACCCAGTAATTGTTTCAACCACTTTAATTCACATGTAGCTGCCGCCATAGATCGGTATTCTGCTTCAGCTGAGGACCGAGAAACTGTATGCTGCATCTTAGTCTTCCAAGACACAGGTAAAGATCCAAGAAGAACAAACCATCCTGTCAATGAACGTCTAGTTAATGGACAACTTGCCCAATCTGAGTCACACCAACCTTTTAAACTTAGATCACTATCAAAGCGCAACATAATTACTTGTCCAGGATTCTTTTTCAAATATCTAACTACACGAAGAGCAGCTTCCCAATGCTCCATTCTTGGTTGCTGCATAAATTGCGACAAAATATGGACTGAGTAAGCAAGATCTGGTCTGGTGACTGACAAATAAATCAGACGACCAACTAGTCTCCTATATTTCTCCACATCATGTAATATCTTACCCTTTGCCAGAGCAAGACGATGATTTGTCTCCATTGGAAACTCTGCAGGTTTTGCTCCTAATAGCCCTGTTTCCATTATAATATCCAATGTATACTTCCTCTGGCATATGTAGAAACCTTGTTTATTACGAGCTACCTCCAATCCTAGAAAGTATTTCAACTTGCCCAAATCTTTCATCTTGAAACATTGTCCCAAGTATGTTTTAAAGTGATGAAGTGCCACCAGATCATTTCCTGCTACAATCAAATCATCAACATACACCAAAACATTAAGCTGCATCTGTCCCTTTGTCATAGTAAAGAGAGAATAATCTGAGTATGACTGTTTAAAGCCATAATTCTTCAAAGCTGTTGATAATTTTGCAAACCAACACCTAGGAGCCTGTTTTAGGCCATACAATGATTTTTTCATTCTACACACCATATTAGGATTCCCCTTGCCAAATCCTGGTGGTATCTTCATATATACTTCTTCCTCCAAATCTCCATGAAGAAAGGCATTATGCACATCCATTTGATGCACTTCCCAATTTTTAATTGATGCAACAGCTAGAAAGGCACGAACTGTTGTCATCTTTGCAACTGGTGCAAATGTCTCATTGTAATCCAATCCTTCAACTTGGTGATTCCCAAATATCACCAGTCTTGCTTTCAGACGAACCAAATTTCCATGTTCATCACGTTTTTCTGTGTAAATCCATTTGCTTCCAAGTGCCTTCTTACCAGGTGGTAACTCTACCAATTCCCATGTTCCTTGTTCCTCCAGAGCTCTTATTTCTTCTGCCATGGCCTTTTGCCATCCTGGATGCTTCATAGCTTCTTTGAAGCTCTTAGGCTCATTCGCAGCAGTTATAGCTGCAAGATATTTTCTATGAAACTAACATAATATGTCAAAGGATAAGGTGTACCTGAGGATGGTGATTGTATAGGATGAGTGGAAGGTGGACTATTTTCTCGTACAATGTGCGTCACAAAACCCTTGAGTCTGCTAGAAGGAATCTTCTGACGTTTTCCTTTACCCATTTCACTCCTATTATTCTCTACCACACCTTCAGTTGTTGTGCCATTGTTATCAATATCATTCTCCTCAGGTTGTTTTTGAGCTCTTCCTTGCAATTCTTCAGTTTCACCAGTTTCACAACCAGTCTCAGACAGTGATTCATCACTGCTTTGTTGTTGTATCTCATCTTGATGAGTTTCCAAAACACCTCCAGATAACTGTTCTTCTTCTCTATCTTCATCATCACTCCAACAAACATTATTATTTGACGGAATAATCTCCGTGGAATTTCCAGTAATGCTTGTCATATAAGGGAATTGATGTTCATAAAACTCCACATCCCTGGACACTAAAAATTGTTTTGTGTCTAAATCATAAACTTGCCATGCCTTTTTACCAAAAGGATAACCAAGGAAAACACATCTCCTTCGTCGATTTGCAAACTTATCCCCTTTACTACTTTGATTATGTACATAGCACAAGCACCCAAACACTTTCAAATGATCATATGGAGGCAACTTTCCAAACATGATTTCATATGGAGTTTTGTTGTTAAGAATAGATGTTGGCGTACGATTAATCAAGTATGCTGCTGTCAATGCACACTCTCCCCAAAACCGCACTGGTAAATTGGCTTGAAATCTCAAGGCTCTTGCCACATTCATTATGTGTTGGTGTTTTCTCTCAACCCTCCCATTTTGTTGGGGTGTACCAACACACGATGTCTCAAAGACTATCCCATTAGTCTTAAAATATCCACGCAATGTATTAAATTCTGTTCCATTATCACTTCTAACAATTTTGATTTCTTTTCCAAATTGACGTTTCACAAGAGCAATGAAATTAAGAAATGTCAATTCAACTTCAGTTTTACTTTTGATCAAATAAATCCACACACCTCTTGAAAAATCATCTACTATTGTCAGAAAATAATGAGCTCCACAAGAAGAAGGTGTCTTGTAAGGACCCCATAAATCCAGATGAACTAACTCAAATATACAACTGGCCTTACTCAAACTAATAGGAAAACTACTTCTACGTTGTTTTGCTCGAGGGCAAATATCACAAGCATTATTATTCTGTTTAACCTATTCTCAAATGGTAGCTTCTGCAAAACTTTCTCTGATGGATGTCCCATTCTTTGATGCCATAACTCATAGGAGTTTCCACGAACAGCAAGTACTTTAACAGGAGGCACACCACGGAAAATATATAGTCCACCTTGTCTCTCACCCACTCCAATCACCTTCCTCGTCCACCGGTCCTGTATGAGACATAAACTGTTAGTAAATTGAACAATACATACTAACTCATCGATCATCTGCGCAACCGAAATCAAGTTACATGTTATCTGAGGTACGTAAAGAACATTATCAAGCCTCAGACCACCAGGAAGAATCACAGTTCCAATTTTATCAGAGTTCGCATACTTTCTGTCTGGCAGGCCAACTAAACATGCCGTAATATCCTTCACTTCTATCATGTCATCAATATCACAAGTGACATGATTTGTAGCCCCTGAATCCACAATCCAGGATAAGTGATTAGGCTTACCTTGTAGTTGAACATTGGTTTTGTTTGAGTTTAGAAACTCAAGAACTTGTTGAAGTTGTACTGTTGTTACTCCAACCAAACCCGATCCATCTGCAGATGCTGCACCAACTGACTTCTGAGTTGCTGGTATATTCAGGTTATGTGCGCGAACTTGATTGCTGCTTTCATGTCCTCTACCACCTCTGCCATATGTAGTACCTCCTCGTCCTCTACCACCTATCCTGCCTCATCTGCCATAGCCTCTGCCACGAGGTCTATCTCCCCACCACTCAGGGAAACCAATTAGTTGATAACACCCCTCATCAGAGTGTCCTTCTCTATTACAGTGTTTCAATACTTGGCAGGATCATATGTATTGGTGGTTGCTCGCTGATCAGGTTGAACTTTGAAGGCCATAATATTATCTTGGACTTTTTTTGGTAAAACTACATCACCGATTCTCAGACGTTCAGAATTCACAATGGTTTGGTATGCTATCTCAACTGACGGTAGGGTATCTCTCGCCAATAGCTGTTCACGCACTGAACTATACACACTATCTAAACCGATCAAAAAATAATGAAGAAAATCTTCTTCTCGCAGAGTACTCACCTGTGTTGCAATATTACAAGTGCAAAGACCACACTTGCACTTAGGTATTTTCATATATGTCACCAGCTCATCCCATATTTTGTTCAATCTTCCATAATAGACAGCTACACTCTCTGTTTTTCCTTGTTTGCAATCACTTAAATAAGCTTTCAGTTGACAGATTCGTGTTTCACTGACAACACAAAATCTGTTCTTTAAGTGCGTCCAGAGAAGACTCGCATCATCGTAATCTCCCACCGACGATCTGATTGAAGGCTCTAGTGTGTTGTTGATCCAGGAAACCAGCATTGAATGACCTGCAATCCATTCTTCCAACTGATCAGGATCTGTAGGTTCTTTAATGGTACCATCAACAAAGATAAACTTTCTCTTGGCTATCAACGATCTTCTAATGGCTCTAGCCCACTCATCATAGTTAGTTCCTTTTAAAACAATCGGGGTAATAATAATACCCGGACCATCACTTGAACCCAGATGATACACTGGATTCTTCTTCTGCAAATCAGACGTTACTTTCTTTCCTGATTCTTCTTCTCCCATATTGTAGGACTTGAAACAAGACTTTTAGGTTTAGGGTTTGAAGACTTTTAGGTTTAGGGTTTGAACCAGGCTCTCGATGCCATGTCAAGTTTTGGTCAAGTCTTATTATTCTCATTAAAACTCAAGGTATTTATACACAGACTAAACTTGGTTCTCAAGTTTACAGAACTTGGACCACACGTATTTCCTAATACAGAAATATAACTTTAGACTAATAATAGCCCTATTTCCTATTATTTTCTCTTGATGCAAATCCTTTTCACTTTCTCTGTGATCTACATGTATGAATAATGGATGGCTTTCGGCTCTTAAGAATTATATCCGCCACTACCAATGGAAAACAATCAAGCTTTGCCAAACAGTTCTGTCGTTGTAATGTCACCACATTGCTATATCTAGCTCAAAAAGGTTTTACGGAAAAACCTTTATATTAACTTAGAGACGGAGAAGAAAAAAAAATCTCTAAGCAATATGGAACGTCATAACTACAACACAAATAACGCAAGCGGTAAAATGGAGTTATCTTAAGACATAGTGATCACAAGTAATCAAGTCATAACGTAAAGCTCAAGCTGAGAGTTATGTTTATACTTCCAAGAGAGTCAAGAAAATAACAAAAGATAGGTATTTGGGAGCTTTTGATTCACCGGTCGCCTTGTCCTTGTTGATGTTGTCGGAGTTCCAGTCGTATCTCTGAAATCCGTGGTCAGTCAATACCATATTTCAGTTCTTATCATTTTTCATTTTTTTTTTCTCAATATTGATGTTGTCTTGTGATTTTCTTCCAGGCATTTTCTGCGCATAATCGGTGGAATGTGTACAGAGGAGAAATATCTATTGTAACTAACTTTTGTGGGGAGATAAAATTGTTCGACCTGTAAATTCAATTACCAACTAAGTTTAAGATTAGCAACTTGTGAACACCCTTGTATATAATTTTTTTTTTTTTTTTTTTTTAAATTTGAAAGGTTATATTAAAGTTGGACGGAAGCCAACTACCTACAAGCCCAGGTAGCTAGGCAAAGAAATAAAAAAGACTCCCCAACTCCGATGCAGACGAGTTTCGAACTCATGTCGCTGGTGTCATCACCCAACGTAGAGCCGACAACGGACCGGGTCGAGGCGGGTTTGGGTCGGGTAACACGGGTTGCGTGTCAATGCGGGTTGTCATTTTTCCAACCATAACCCGCAAATGGGTTAGCTCGCGGGTTCGCGGGTTAACCCGCAAAATTTATATGAAAATTAAAAGATTGTTCTTGTTCTTAAATCTTAATACAATATACAGATAGTTATTGTGCAAACCCAACTTATTTCAAACTCTTAATCAATTCCACCATTAACCTAAAAACATTTCGCAAATTGAGTATCAAATATAAACCCCGAATATATGATTCAAAAATTACAAGAAAGATAATTTATTTCCCAATCAATTCCATAAATCAGGAAATGAACAAGAATGAGAAGCAAAACCCATAAAAGATGAATGGAGCAATAGAAATCTAACAAGATTTGGGTTATTAAATTATTTGAAAACGGATACAAATTTTATATCCGCCGCCACCACCCACCACTAGAGGTGTAAATTGTGCCATGTCAGCACGTTAATGGCACAGCACAACACGCTAAAATTTGGGCACAGCACAGCACGGCACGCGACAAAGCACAGTATAGGCACATCATGCTAGCTTAGTGTGTTGTGTCGTGCTTGACTAATCGGCAGCACGTCACAGCACATCACATGGCACGAACAAGCACGCGGCACAACACAGCACGCGGTAAAGCACAGCACAGCACGCGCCACAACACATCACAACACAGCACGCGGTACGGGCAAGCACGAAAGCACGGCACAGTGCACTACAGTACATGTGTATTTCACACAAAAATGAAATTTACCTAGTTATTACCATTATATTTTTGTTATTTTAATTAAATATATGACAATACATAATATCTAATTTTATTAAGTGATAAATAAATATTTAGAAATGTAATTGATGTTGTAAATGTGTCTATTTGACGTTCATTTGGTAGAAAAACAAATAACGATACAATTGTTATAACGTAAAATTCAACTTATGTTTTTTTTTTGTTAATAAAGTTGTATATTATGCAATATACAATATTAAATACAATATTAAATACTAAATTTTAATTAATTTTTTTAAAATTTATTATAATTAACTTGATAATTTATAAGATTATAAGCTATATAAATATTAAAAATGTTTTTTTAGGACGACGTAAATTAAATGTGCCAGCACAGCATGCTTATTCGTGTGCCATGCCCGTATGCCATGTCGTGCTTTGTTTTTGACAAAAAAAGCACAGCACGGCAAATCATGTTAAAATTGTAGGCACGACACATCACAGCACATAGCACGTAAAAGCACGCCTTCGTGAGCCATGTGCCCTGCCGTGCCGGCACATTTTAGACCTCTACCCACCACCACCACTACCGCCATCATCGCCAACTAATTTACAAAGATGTATCAGCGATGCCACCACCACCATCAATATCTGACGATTCATATCGTCATCTTCTTCTATGGCTTATTGGAGCTCTCCCAAGGGGATGTTGTGTGAAATCAAAAGAATGAAAACTTCGCCTGACCCAAAATGGATGAGCATGAGAGTACCAAGTCCACCATTCCCTTCCAGCAATCTTACTTCCTTCGTTAAATTTGGGATTACTCTAGGCAAAATAATCCATTAATCTTTAGCCAAAGCTTCCCACGGATTTCCTATCTCAACCTCAATCCTAGTCTCACCCTTAGTTTCTTTTCTCACGAATAACCTCACTTTTTGAGATAGAAAGTTTTCTTCATTCACTATGTATAAAATCATCATTTTATGAAGTAACTTCACGAAAGAAAAAGTTTAAAGATTTTCTTTACAGATTTAAGCCTTTAATCATTAAGATTTTTTTTAAGCTTCTACATTGTTCGTTGGTATGCATTTATTGTTGAGTTTCACATCTTTTGGACCATTCCTCAGTCAGTTGCTGCTAGCTGCCATTCATTCTTGGCCCCATCCCAAAGTTGTGAACAGAAAATCTCTTGTAGTTAAAACTTTACCAGCTGCTATTCTTTGGAATTCAACGACAAGTCCAGTCCAAGGTCCAAGTTGATCCAGAATATTAGGTTTACCATAGCATATTGGCTTCATAAACTACCTCAATTCGAAGGAATTACAACACTTTATGCTCAGATGGAAAGATGTTGTTTTTGAACCTCCCTGAATTTCTTTAGTTTGTGAGGTTGGCATTGGTGTTGTTTGTGTGACTCAATTCCTTCTGTCGGTTGTTTGTTTTTAGGCTGGGCTCTTTGCCTTCTTTGCAATGGGCTTTCTGCCCTCTTTTGGTCGTTGCTTGTACTCTATTTGTTCATGCTTTATGAACTCTTTTCTTTAAATATTCATTATACCGATCAAAAAAAAAAGATTTTCTTTTAAGCCTTCAAAAGAAAATCATTAAGAGAATCTTTAAAAGAAAATCATTAAGAAAATCTTTAAAGGCTTAGGCTGCGTTTGGCACCGATGGAATTGGAATTCCTGGGAATTCCAATTCCCTGGAATTCTAATTCCCAGGAATTCCAACTACCACCAGTTAATTTTAGGTGTTTGGCATGACAATTAAATGGGTGGAAAATTTAGATGGAAATCTAATTCTAGGTGTTTGGCATGCGATGGAATTGATGAAATTCAAAAATCAGTTTTACAAATTTGATGACTTATTTAGTTCATAGGTACACAAGACATTCATAAACAGATTCCTAATCAAACACAGCACCACCAATCAGTTCATACACACCAGCAGTAGTGCTGCACCTGCTAAGGCGGTTATAATCCCTACAAAACCATCTGTGGGAGTCGAACCCACAACTACATGGTTGAAAACCATGTGCTCTCCCATTTGAGCTAAGAAAGCAAGAAAGTATCCATAGAGATCGCACTCAGCTAATAACTTCAGAGTATGAGAAGTGCATACAAACAATAAAGATCACATTCAGCTACAAATGCATAAACTGCAAAATATTCCACCCATATGTATTTTAACATGATTGTAATCTAGCAGCAAAACAAAGCCAACGCAACAACATCACATAATCAATGTTTTCATGGAATACTGCTTTAATTTTGTCAATAAGCAACTTCAAACCAAATCAACAAATCATAATGTGCATCCCTAAGAAGGTACAGAAATCAAACAACTGCTGTCACACATAAGAAATACACACGAAACACTACTGGAACCCATGCATCCCTAACAAACAAATATACATCATGGAGGCAATTCAAACTACTATTAACTCAAGAGGAAATCATTGATCACACAGTTGTACCGGAAATCAGTTTAGGTAAACAAAAAAGAATTGCTACAACCAAATTAGAGAGGAGGACAAGTGACTTACATATCACCCTACTATGCTAGTCTAGTCATGTGATTGACTAACTGATTAATCAAGCTCTCAAACAACATTTTCAATTACTAAAGCAAAAACTAGCCGTAGTATGAAAGTCCAATCCACACCAGTGCAATTCATCAAGCAATCTATATGTACAAGCAAACTAAACAACTCTAAAGATCCTCTAAAACATAAACACACAAAAAACAACAACCAAATGTAACAAAGCACAGAAATAACTGATTAATGGTATCAGCGTGACTCCATCCAACCTCAAGCAGTACTTGTACAATGATCATTTCATTCACAACCACACTTCAATCCCTGAACTCAATTTCATATTCAGTAAAACCAATTGCTACACCTAATCCCTGAAATCAATGAACATCCCTTCAATCAATTATATAGTAAACATCATTTTTCCCCCACATGCAATCAAACATTGGAGACTTACAAAATTGGATTACACAAGAACCCTAATTCAACACAAACATCTCAAATACACAAACACAAAATTGGTTGAGATATCTTACAGATTATCATCTTTTTTCTTCTTCTTCTCTATCCCGTTTAATCCATCTGTAAAATTGAAACCAAAAATTTTCCGTTAGGGTTTCTACTATAAACATCAAATAAACTGCACAATCAGTTAACTCAGTGAAATTAACACTAGGGTTTCGTTTAGAATCGATTATTACGCAACAAAATCAGTTTTCCTTTTCAAAAAATATTCCTTCATCATCTTTGAACCCAAACCCTAACTGTAATATCTCAACAAAACCCTAAAAATCACTCTACTGGTTTCGAAATCACTCCCTAATACTTGAATCTTGATCAATTTAACTGGTTTCCTCCGAAACCCTAAGATCTGAACCCTTCTTCAACTAAACTTGAGAGAATGAGAAAGAGATCGATGGAGAGAAAGAGAGAAAGAATCGAAGAGAGAAAGAAATTTTCTTCAGGTGTTAATGGCGGAAGAGAGAAAGAATCGAAGAAACCCTGATCGAGAGGAGGTAGAAGAAGAAAAGTCGAGAGGAAGAAGAAGGAAAGAATGGAATTGGAATTCCAAAGGAGGGTGGAAAACCAAATCGCAGGGGGGGGGGGGTGCGATTTGGTTTTCCAATGGGGGAGGGAATTGCAATTCCCATGGAAAACGAATTCCACCCGTGCCAAACACCCGGAATTTCAATTCCCTCCCCCAATTCCACCCCCAATTCCTTTCCAGCCTCAATTCCACCCTCAAAATGGCGTGCCAAACGCAGCCTTAGAGAATCTCAGACTCTCGCTCGATCCCGTAAAGAAGAAACAGTAAGAGAAAATGTTAAAATTTCCAATTTTCACAAAAATGACGAGAAACGAGATAAGAGATAGAGTTTACATGTTAGCCATCATATATCAAAAAATGACGTGCTAGGTAAATAAAAAAATACGTTTACATATCACAAAAATATTATAAAAATTATTTACTGTTGCAGGTTCCATGGGTAAACCCGCGGGTTTACGGGTCGGGCTAACCTGAATTTCCTTCATGTCGAGATTTTTCCAACCCTAACCCGGCTTGGTCATCTTATGGATTGGGTCGGGATAGGTATTTTTCGGGTTGGGTTTAGGCTAACCCGTGGGTCGGGTCAGTAATTGCCAGCTCTAACCCAACGGCTTTACCACTGTACTACAGTGACATCTACCAAGAAGAACTTCACTTATGTTTTTCTTTTTCTTGATTGAGAGAAATATTTATGGCAATTTTTTTTGTTATCAAACTAACAAGCCAGATATTCCACTGCATGTTGAGATAGCGAGGGCTTTAATTTTCGCTCAAGAATGTATCCGCTTATTAAATTTGGATTAATAAGCCTTGTTATTTTGGGGACGGGGCCCTTCACTAGGGGGCAAACACTAAAGATCAAAATATTAGAGTGAAGTAAAGGATTATCCCATATAAAATATATTTTTTTAAATACAAAATAACCTATGCTTACTAGAGATTAATGATATGATTGGTTGTTAACTCAATTTGATTAGTAAAATTTTGGAGGGAAAATTAGTTATATATAACTATGGTTAATTAGGATAAAAATTTGTATAATTTATAAAATTTGAGAGAGAGGAAGGTGAAGGAAAAGAATGAGAGGTTTTGGAGGGAAGGAAAAAAGTGAGACTTCATCAAAAATTGGTGATTCAAGAATTCAAATCGATGTGGGTGAAGCATCAAATGGTAGAGATCAATCTCAAGCTAGTTACATCACGGATGAAATGGAAATGGAATGTTGCATGATCCAAATAGGTTATATGAAGAAGAACAAAAAGCTCCTGCTTATGAAGATCCTATGGAAACAAAAGAAGAGCAAAAACACTCAGAGGATGGATCCACAGATGCAGACGATGAGGTATGCTTTCTAAAATGCCGTTTTCGTGTGTTGAATTAAGGGGAATACAAGAACTAGTGAATTGCAGGACGAAAAATCGTCAACCAAAATGAAACAAACTATGCCGATTTTCCAAAATCGTGGAGGTTTCTGTTAGAATTTGCCGATTTTGTGTAGAAAACACACTCAGAGATGATAACTCGTCATGGTGCACTGAGAACCCTGATGAGTTTTTAACATGGGAATAGTACGTATGTTGTAGTTTTTAAAGTCATCGGGGTTTTATATAAAAGCTTGACGAGTCGCTGGTTTGAAAACTAAGTTAATCGGCAAGGTATTCACTAGAATATATGATGACACTTCCATATTATTAGAAAATCGTCATGTATGTGTATCAAAACTATGATTATTTTGTTTGTTACATTTGAAGGTAAAATTGTCTGGTTTGAAGGACTCTGATGATGATGGAGTGATAATTCATCATGACGGTTTCAAAGGAGCTAGGGCGGACAAAGAATTCATGAATGTAGATATCTTTCCTAACAAAAAAAGGTGGATTTGTCCATGGGATCCCATAGAGGATATGGAGCTTGTGGAGAGCTTCATTCATGTCTTCCATAAATGACGAAAAGAAACTTATTCAATGTTTTGGAAGAGAGTGAAGAAAATATTCAAAGGAAGCACATTGAATACAAGGCGTTGCAATTGGGTTCAGTTGGCTAATAGATTCGCGCACATCAAGTCATATATCCGAGAACATTATATAGTCCTTGGAATAGTCCAAGATACACAGGAGGACGGTGATACTGCGGAGGACATGATGAGTAGCTCGACATGCTTTTGGGTAGTATTTCATCACTAGATATATACATGCGCACTAACTTAATGTGTGTTAATTACAACTCAGAAAATTTGTAGATGTTTAGAATTACCATAGTGGCGATTGAGAGAACGAGTATCACAAGATGAAAGTGGTGCTAAAGAAGCGTGCTCCTTTTTTCATTGATGGATTGGGGTTATTGGATGAAGAAGACTTGGCTTACTAGCTTATATTATGTAATATTTGTTCACTTATATCGTACTAGAGAGGGAAATATCGTACTTGGCGATTGCTAATCACACTTCCCATTCTAATGTTCTGATTTAGTGATGATTCAATTGTTTCAACTAGGTTTGATAATTAGTAGTCGTTTTTCATTCGTTTGATTTCGGTATTAGGGTTTAGAAAAAAAATTCAATTTGAGTATGGAAGTAGTAGAGGAGAAGATGAGGAGAGAGAGTGAAAAAATTAAAATGATTTCTAATCTCGGATTAGGTATATAATAGAATTTTAATTACTCTGAAAATATTATGGTAATATCATCATTTTGAGGGTTACTTAGTCATTTCACGCTATTGTGTCTCATGCTCGGAGGGAAATGAAATTTTGGAGAGTCCAAAAATCGCATTCTAAAGAAGAGCCATCATTATACGTAGCAATCTGGTAAAGCATTTGGGACCTACATGCTAAAGACCTGCAAATGGACCCTATACCGGCGTATCAATTTCCTTCACTCACACAAATTTAGCATGAAATCTCTCTCCCTCTGTCTGCAGCTCAACTTGTGTACATAAAGGGTTTTCGCTTTCCTTGAGAGCAAAAATAATCTTTTCTGGACCATGGCTAGGTACGCGTAAAGAGGGCAAAAGCATGTGAAGGTGTATCTCGGTGCGAGTACAAACAAAGAAGCTCATGTTGAGATGAGAGACCGAGTCAGAAGACGAAGAATAAAGAGAGAACAAAATTTGAGTATTACTATAATTAATTTTAGAAACATGAAAATTGATTTAATAAATTAAAAATAAAAACGGTTAGGTCAAATTTGGTCTTGACGGTCAACGTCCAATTCAGATACCATCCTTTAATATTCAAAGCATTGGGTATCAAAATCGACAATTGATCATTTGCTGGGTGGCATCAGTTAAATAGCCCTAACCTAAATTGTCAATACTTCGAGACCTTCTTAAAAAAACCAATAATCTTACACTACACGAATTCCAGTTTTTACCAACATCAGCATTAGTCACGGTTTGCATTTCAGCAACGCGCATACGCTGTTGGGAAGCTCGTAACGTCTTCAATGGTTACTGAAAATGCGATCTGTTACAGTGCTCCGTGTTTTTGGTTGTGCAATTACCCGCCTACCCTCAATATTTGGGTGCACTTCCTAAGTTAGCCTCGACTTTTCTTTTCCCCGCCCCACTTTTGGGCTGATGAAATTTCAACCCAGCATCGTAACAGAACCGGATTTTTATTTCAACGGATTAACTTAATACCACAGATCCGAAAATAAGAAAACCCAAAAGAAAATCAAAGAAAAATTATCAAACCATTTATTATTTCTGAATTAGCTCAGCTGTATGTCCAACACCAACAACTTAAGCTGCCACATCCACTCATTTCTCTCCCTGGTTTCTTTTTCTCCACCGGATTCTTTTCTATCACCAGTTTCTTTCCCTGCCGACGTCGATTTTGACAGCCAAATTCGTCGAGCACAGTGAGATTTAGCGTGCGGGAACTTCATCAACATCATTGAATCAATCAAATCTTCTATGAAAAATCGATTTGGAAACTGGTTTTAGTTTAGTCGATTTCTTATAGAAGGATTGAAACTGATTTCAAATTTTGGATCTGACGATGCTCTATTGGTTAAGGTATTTCACTTGTATCCCTTTGAATTGGAAATTTACAACATCTATAGTCGAAACCATTGAGTGTCAATGATTAAATTTCTGGTTATGAGTATTGAAGGTCTGAATCTCTCAGATCTGTTTGTTGTTGTAGGATTTTTGCTGATTTGTCTGATTTTTGCGTTTGTTGATTGTCATTAGAAATGTAGATGTGTTTTAAGTTCATGGTAGTCTGTATTTCCATGTGGTTAGTTCATATATTGTACTCTGGTTTGATAATGTTACACTGAAAAGTTTACACATTAGGTTGATGTACTTTGTCTATAGGACATATTATAGGGCACCAAAGAAATCATACAGAAAATCTAAAACATTACAGCCAACTAGTTATTCATAAGCAAATCCAAAGATAAACAAGCAAAAACATTACAGCCTCCATAGACTTAAAATAACACTCTGAAACTGAAAACTGCTTATTTCCTTGGCCTTATTCGAAATTTATGTCAGAGATCATAGTCAGTGACCGAGCTACATTCTCCACTTCCCTGTCCTGCAATCTACTAATGATATATAGACTAAGGGAAACAACTCTAAGTTCTCGACTGTTCAACCAAGCATCCTTCCAAAGCATATATTTCATTCCTATACCTCCCAATCTATTTGGCCTGCAATGCCTTGTTCTAAAACTTCAACTTCTTTATACCCACACCACCACTAGAATACCTAGACACATCAATAACAATCAAAGAAACTACAACAAAATTTCCTTAGCCTACATTGAAATTTATGTCAGAGATCATAGTCAGTAATTGAGCTACATTCTCCACTTCCCTGACCTGCAATCTACTAATGCTATATAGACTAAGGGAAACCAGATAATGTAAACCTAAACAAAACTACTCACACCATACCTAGTTATTCACAACACTCAGGGAACCATAATCTACTGCAAAATCATGACTGATATGAATTAATCAAAACTCAAATATGACTACAAAGAAAATCATGCTTTGGGTCTCAAACATAACAACTGCAGCATCAACTAGATAAACATCCAAATCCCACAGAAAAAAACAAATTAAACCAAAAATCAACATAATATTAACATCACCATATCCATAATAAATCTAAAATCCCACACCACCAAGAGTATATAAGTTAACAACCCAAAAAAAAAGAAAAGAAAATGTCTTATCCAAGAACTCAAGGACTGTTATGGATTCAAAAAAATAAAAAACAAAATATTCAAACCTCCAACACCATCATCCATGCACCTTGGTTCACCACTGCCAACACCATCAAAAGAAGGACCTTGGAACCGGGATCCTCTGAACTTCTATTTCAAAATTGTCATAGAAGTGCTCCTCACCACTAGCCCTAATATTCTCATCGAGCTTGCTGTGGTAAGAAAACCAAGTTAGATGTGGGGATGGAGGAATGGGGATATCAAGCAAGGTTTCCTCTTCTTCCTCTCCCTCAGAATCCAAATGAATCACCTCTGGTTCTGGTTCTGGTTCTGGTACTGGTACTGGTGCGTCCTCTGCTCTAGCCCTTTCCTCTGCACTGACCCCTCCATCCACCCATTCTGGCACTTGATCAGAAGGATGACTAGGAACGTGTATTTGTCCAATGTTGTCATACAGCTGCTTCTCATCCCACCATCGTGGCCTGATGGTTCTAGTAGAAGAAAAGGGACGCCATTCACCCTCAATATCTTGCTTGTACAATTCATCCTTGATCTTGATTACTGTCTTTCTGATGATGGCTCTGCATGGGTTATTGAGATACTCTGGATTAAGCCAGGGATTCGTAACTGGACTACTCATTTTGATTCACTAGAAGATTAGAAAAATTCTCTCTGGGGATTAGATTTGGAAATGAAAATGGATTACAAAAACAATGTTTTTACTGACGATTTTGTATCCTCAAACCTTTGGTTTACCCCTAACCCAGCAGTAAATGCGTCTCAACTGCCTAATAAGGCTTAATTACTTACTTTTGCAGGAGTAGTTTATTTTCACATTCCTCTAGATAATAAAAGTTAAATAGCTTTTAATACATTCTTCTTTTTATGCGTTTTCCTATGCCCAAACATTGGTCATAGGTCAGTGAAAGCCCATAGTTTTATTTTCTGGTGTTAAAAAAATTAAAATGCACAGGGTCCCAGTATTTTATTACTGAACCATACATATGCTAAGAGCAACATAGAATAAAACCTCAATTTACAGAACCAAATAGCATAACCATAAAAGCAAAGAAATTTAACACATATAGATGTCTTTAGGCAGGGCAAACATAGAATAAAAACCCCTTATTAATCACTTCCCTTTCCAGTGCGGTCCCTTGAATCGTCTCCAGCATTCTCCTTAGAATCCTCGCCATCATCCTCCGAGTCAGTCTTTGATACTAGAAAAGTATCATTCGCACCTTTCGCCTCATTCTTCCTGAATATCTCGAGCTTTGCCTGCAAACGTGAAATGAAACGAGCATAACATTCGTCATCAGAGGTTGAGTCACTTGAATATGAATCATCTTCTGCATCCTCCTCTCCTCGCTCTTCAGAACTATCAGAAATATGTTGTACCGCATAGTCTGCTTTACCCATCCTCGCCCTCCTTGCCTTCACCACACATTTCTTCCTACTTTCCTTCTCCCGTACCTCATTGAATTTCTTCCTCTCTTCTGGGGATTTGAATAATGAGTCTATAGTGATGAATGGTTCATTAGTTCTTGTAAAAGCACTCTTGCACTTGTACATTTGCTCTTCAACTTTCATTAGTTCTTCTCGAGTCAATTTCCACATGTACTGTAAAAACCTATCCAATCTTTTTGCTCTCTCCTCTAAATTTTTCTTCTCCTCTTCTTCCATTTTTTCCTCTTCTGTCATTGGTTTCTTTCCCTCGTCTTCGCTTGACAGTTTTCTCTTCATGTCCATTGCCACTATGTCTGGAAAAAAAAAATCTCTTGCTCTGATTATTTCTTTGTCTAATAGTTCAAAAAAAAAACAGGAATGTATTTATCCTAGCCCCCCCACTAACCCCTCAATGTGCAGTTGAGAAACTGACTGCATTTAATGGCAGTTACATTATGTTTTGTAACTGCCGGACTAGTTTAAGGTTGAAATAAGGAGACTCTCCATTTTCATCAGTAGTAGTATCACTTTCAATATTGAAATCATGGCTGGAGATGATGGAAAAGAAATCAGTGATAAGAGCAATAAAACTGAAGAAGAGATTCTGCCTTCGAGAAACCAATGGTTGCAGATACTTGATATTCTGACTGGCAATCGAATTGGCAATAAAATGGATCATGATAATAACACCACGAACTACGATTGGTACTGGGATCTTATCAAGTATAATCGACGGGTGAAGGTGGAGACCTGGGAGGGCAATATTCCTCCCGGGTTTGGCACCATTGTGCCTTATCAAACTCCATTCTTGACTCGATTTCAGACTCCCAATCAAGGTAATACTTCTTCTTATATCCCATTTAATCGTAGTATTAATCAAGTCGGTAGTGGTAGTGGTAGTGGTAGTGGTAGTGGTGGTAGACGTGTTAATGGTTCTCGGGTTGATGGTGGTAATGGTGGGAATGTTGGTGGTCGAAATGATGCAAATTTTGATCCTTTCATTCCAAGTAATCTTATTGGTGGTGGTAGACGTGTTGATGCTGGTGGTGCTAATGAGGTGGTTGTGAGTGATGATGGGACCTTTATGATTGATGCTGGTGGTGATGGTGATGGATGGGTGTTACAAGCCATTCATCCACGGTGGGGTACATTTAATGTCTTGGAGGGTGTGGCGGTTGTTGGAGACCGATGGGTGGTCACTGGCGGTCATAGGATGGGGTACGTCGGTGTGTTGCAGTCCGCTTCATTTATTAGGAGAATCCATCAACAATTGAATACTCCCCTGGATCTTGAAGCCGCATTTACGTTTCCGGTGATGGAGTGGTTGAGTCCTATGGCAGCTGCATTTGCCCAAGGTGTTGCTGCAATGGACAGGACGCGTCAAGCCGGACGCACTCGACCCTTTCAGGAGGATCAGCCCATGGCCGAAGCACAGCCGGAGGAATCGGGTGTGTCAAGGAAGCGCCAGCGAGAGGAGTAGAGTGTATAGAAAATTTGCTGAAATGGTATTGTTGACAATTTGGATTTACTTTGTCTTATAAACGGTATTGTTGATAATTGGAACTTTTTCTTGTCAGGGCATTTATAGTGAATGCTAGGATTTTCTAGAAAGAAAAAAAAACAGATTTTGCAGAATATGGAACTTTTTCTTGTCAGGGCATTTAGAGTGAATGCTAGGATTTAGACAGCAAAAAAACAGATTTTGCAGAATATGGAACTTTTTCTTGTCAGAGCATTTAGAGTGAATGCTAGGATTTAGAAGAGAAGCAGATTTTGCAGAATGTTGGCCGGACCTGTAATTTGGCCAGACCTGTAATTTGGACGGACCTATAACTTTTTCTTGTCGAGCATTGATGGTTTCAATGTCACTTTACAATGCTTGTGTTTGAATTGGTTGATTTCAAGTTCAATTTGGTGTTTCCTAGTTATCCTACACTGCAAAGTTCTCTTAACCTACACCACTGTTAAACGGAAATTAGATTAAACACCAATAACATAAACCCATGCACATTCAATCCGGCCGATAATACAACCCAAAAAACACCAAAAACATAAACCCATAAACATGAAGATGATACAGAACAGACTACCCATCGAAATCACTGTCCTCCTCATCTCCGCTTACCGATGAAGCTGCCGAACCATAATCTGCATCTTCTTCTTCCTCCAGAGGCTCACCATCAGATCCAAGCAAAGGCTCTAGCATGGTTCTTGCAAAAACCTTTCGGTTATGATTCTTTTCAGCTAAGAATTTCCGAAATAGAGCTTCCTCTGCTTCCTGTGCTGCCTCTGCTTCCAGTTCCAGATCAAATGAGTCTTTGGAGGCTTCAGAATCCCCATCAATACCATCCCCTGCTTCTACCTCTTCTTCTTCATCACTATTATCTGAGTCGGAGGGGTTGAGAACAGTCGTACATAACTTCAATCTCTCAATCCGTTCTTGCCTCTTTCTAGCCTTGCGAGCAGCTCTTTTCTTCTTCCAGAGAGAAAATTTTGGTTCATGGGCAGCAACTTGTCTCTCCAAGTTTTCTCTCCAAAGTTTGGTGTGTAAACTCTCAGGCTTCACCATTTTTCTCTCTCTGTTTTGGTTATCTCTCAGTTTTTTTTTTGCCTTTGATTTCCCTTAATCTTAGCCTTCTTATATATTGTGCAATATGTAGCTAGAAATTAGGTCAATAGCTAGAGATTATGTCCACGATGTTTGCGTATTCAACGCTGGTAGTCAGTCATTGCCAAGAGCAACATCAGCAGTCATTACATGTGGTTAAATCTAGCTAATCACAGCGCTGCAAAGTCTTATCAGTTATTTTTTTAAGCATTCAGTCTTATCAGCTATTAAAAATGTTATAATTATGGACCTACTCCTATTTATGTTTGCCGGGTTTTTTCACCCAAATGGTCAATATGGGCCGCCTGTAGACGCTTCGAATGAATATGGCCCCCATGAATATACTTTCCGATAATTTTGGCCGGATTACATTGAGGTTGTAACAAAAAGTTTAATTAATCAATTAAAATGACACAAGTAAAAATTTTCAGAGGAAGATAATTTTTCATTAGCCGGAAAACAAGTACAATGGAATACATTTTCCTTAATTGAAGCAACAACAACTACATTGCAGAGAAGAAAATAAAACAACAATTAATCTACTAAACATACCATGACACTGCTCTAATAACATTTCATAACGCCGCCTTGTATCTCCTCATTCTTTCATAACATTCAACAAACATGAAATCCCGGTTATTGAGTTCACGATATTTAGCCATAGCTACATTGACCATTTCTTCGTGTGATGCATCTAGATTTTTTTTTGCGCATAGCTTTCTTAATTCGGCGAAACTCGGTCATGTCTCTACTGATGCAGTTCCATTGACTTCTAATTCCATTTACATCTCTATTGTTTGGATTCTTTGAAACTGTCACGTACACATCAAAAGCACGAATCCAAAACTTCGCCTGCCAAGGTTCCACTTCATCCACCATACCATTCATTCGGCTACGAATGAAAGAGTAAGTAATTTGGAGATTTTCTAGCTCGGTGTAGTTGGTCGCCATATCGATATTTGGTGATGAAAAAAAACTTTAAAATTTGAAGGGAGAAAGAAGGAATCAATTGAAACAAGATTGATTGGGATGAGTTATCAAAGAAGAAGAGTTCTCTTATATAGAAGAGATCCCAACGGCTATTTTTTTGGAATTTTGAAAAAAAGTCGTTGAGGATGGTAGGCAGCAATCTTCTCCAGTACATTTTCTATGGTCCACTCTACTACAGTAGCTAACTATTTCCAACGGAAAACTACATCACTATTTTCAACGGAAACAACAAAACCGTCTCATACGTCACTTTTTTTCAACGGAAACAACAAAACCGTCTGATACCTTACTATTTTCCACTGCCATTAGGGATTTGAAATGGAGTTCATAGGAAGATTGTAACTCTCACTTGCCCACAATGGGTTCTTTTATGGTTCTACATTAACTCCACCTTGAATTTGCCATTTTTGGATAACGTCAGTGCTACTCTGGAATAGCCTGGCTCAGAGTATGGCAAATTAGGGAGTGATTTGGAGTTCAGAGGAAGATTGTCAAATACAACACTATTTTTCTACGGAAACAACAAAACCGTCTCATAACTTACTATTTTCCACTGCCATTGGGGATTTGAAATGGAGTTCAGAGGAAGATTGTAACTCCCACTTGCCCAAAATGGGTTCCTTTATGGTTCTACAAGGATTCCACCTTGAATTTGCCATTTTTGGATAGGATCAGTGCTACTCTGGAAGAGCCTGGCTCGGAGTATGGCAAATTAGGGAGTGGTTTGGAGATCAGAGGAAGATTGTCAAATACAACACTATTTTTCTACGGAAAAAACAAAACCGTCTCATAAATATCACTATTTTCGACGGAAACAACAAAACCGTCTCACCTGTATTACAATTTCCAACGGAAACAACAAAACCGTCTCAGAAACATTACTATTTTAGTGAGTGCTTTGGTGTTCAGAGGAAGATTGTAACTCAAACTTGCCCAAAGTGGGTTCTTCCAAGGATTCTTCCTTGAATTTTTCATAAATGGATAGGATCAGTGATCCTGCAGGCTTAGATTCATGGTAAATATGTTCAACTAGCAAAAAAATGTCATGATTTTTAGTTTGTTGTCCCATGGCTTAAAACCCACCCACTTATGCCGTTGACCACAAATTTAAATTGACTTGACATAGTTGACCAGATATTTTTTTCCGTGTTTTCGGCTCATTAATCGAAGTGAAAAGCAAATCTCTCATCTATTATTGAACTCTCCTCTCTTATCCGAAAGTTGGAGCTCAAAGTTAGATCTCAAATTTCGTTTCCCTCTCAAATCTCCACTCTGAGTCTTCTTCCCCCCCCCCCAAATTCATCTCTCTCTTCCTGAAATTTTGGTTTCCCTCTCAAATATGTTTTCCCTCTTCTACTAAAATCAGAAACATTTTAGATCTAACTTTTCTGTAAAAACAGACGGAGATGGGAAACTCTTTCCTCTTTCCTGTATCCCATCATATCTCTCTACTATCTTATCTCGCTCATATCTCTGGTAATCTAAGTGGATTTCTAGTTTAGATTAGATTTATTTTGGTTGTTATCTCTTTCCATAGGTTAAACCAAAGTTAGGGTTTTAACATAAGCATAAGTTGAGATCTGTTTTTTATTTTTATGAGTATAAGTTGAGATCTGTTTTGTTATGTTATGGGTAAATGTTGAGATGTATTTTACTTCTTGGTTGATGGTTACAAACTAGAACAAGAGATGTCATATGACTGTGTTGGTCCTCCAAGGCTGTTTAAGGATTGTAGTAAATTCGTAATTAAAAATCAAGTTTTCTTGAAATGAATTTACTATTGTCTTTAAACAGCCTAGCAGGACTAGTGTACAATAAAGAAAGAGCTGTAGTTGTGTTTGATTCTAGCCATTCCCACAAGGTGTATTAGTATGTGGTCAGTAAGCATGAATACATTAGTTTCTGTTATTATCATTAGTTTATCTTCGTTGATTTTTAATCACTTCATTGTCTTTGTCTGGCCAGGAGGCTTCTTTGAGCACGGGGCTGCTGCAGGACACCTTTTTTCGCCCAAAGGTTTGTCTACATATCATATAATCTCTTTATAATAGTATGTGATACATGCTTTGGAGTATTAGGAACAACTCACCATCATTGAGTTTTTGGAGATGAAATATACTGCTTATGAAGTTTGCCGTAATGGAGGAGATCGATTCGGCAAACATGATGAGCAGCATATTTTCATCCCCAACTTCTTTTGGTGAGGAAGCCTCGATACATCAGTCTATGTTTGATGTTCATTAGTTTGTCTTGGTTTATCTTACTTACTAGTTACTACCCTTATCTTTGTTTTGTGAGGTTTCACTGTAGCAGTACCAACACATGTGGAGAAGGAGAGACATGAATGTATAGTTTCCCAGAACTCTCACATCTGAGGTCGACAAAGCAAAATGAAGGTTGCGTTAATGATAAAGATCTCTGAGAAACTGCTAAAAACCATTCTGCGTCCTATAACAAGCTTCTTCTGATCCAAGGAATCATTACAGAACATCACATAAACTGGTATGGCAGTGAGGAGGTAATCTAGGGTTGATTCTGCTGGTATGGCAGGTGCA
>JAJJMA010176902.1:0-10406 GCA_023529015.1 Papaver nudicaule
TATTTTCGTTAAGTGATCCATTTAGTTGCATTCAATAGATATTTATCTAATATTTTGGTTAAATTTATCAAATATTTTCGCTAAATATAAAATTTTATTAAATATTCTGGCTAAATTTATCAAATATTCTCGCTAAATACAAAATTTCATTAAATATTTTCATTTAATATAAAAATTATTTTTTTAATTAAATAACATATTTATCCCGTGAAATTAATTAGGACTGCTGAATTTATTTTTCTTATAAATAGTTATTTTATATTACAATCTCAACCACCCACACGAAACCTAAATTCAGTGGCTAAGATTTTAAAAAATCTATGTAAAGCGGGTGTAACAAAAAAAACAATTATTTCGACCAATCACGATCAATTCTTTCATTACCCACGTGGGTGAACAAACCATAACGATTCACGGCCATCGATTTAACTTGCTGAATAACACCTGAACGGCCACGAAATGTAAGCTATTCTAAGCCAATAGAATTCCATGGTTATGTTCACCAGCCAATAGGAACGTAGGTTAAAACGACTTTAATTGTGGAGTGAGAGATGGTATTGAGTGTTTAGGTTGTTGATTCTACTGCACGTTCTGATAGAATAATTCCCTCCAGGGTGACCAAAATTCGTAACTAGATGTCAAAAGAGAACCGCCAATAATCTGATTCTACTTAATAAGCTCCACAAAATTGAATGTGTAACCAGTACATTTCTACTAAAAGAACAAAAACGTTACTAGATGACCACTACCACGGTGGGAGTGGACCGCCCGACCGAAGCTAAAACAAAAAATGTAAGCAAAATAGTAAACAAACTTTAGACTCTACATTGTTTCCTTTGATGATTCTTGCAATCGCTTCTCCTCTCGGCGCCTTACTGGAAGTGCCTTGCATTCACCAATTCTTGCCAGACTTTCAAAATTAAACATGGGTTGGAATGCAAGATCTGAAAGTTTTCTTGTACGTGATAATGCGACAAATGTCAAACCAAGACTATCCTTTGGTCCTATATCCACTACTGCTTGGTTAAGTGTTAACCCTTGGCTTTTATGCATTGTGATTGCCCAGCACATGATAAGCGGCAATTGTGTACGCTGACATGTTACTCCCGAAGACGATACCCAGGTTATTGTGATGGGAACGATCAAAATCACATTCACATAATTCGTTCTTCATACAACTGTGGACCAGTGTATTTGTCGAACTTCACCATAACAGCTAGGGGCATATGATTGGGTGATGTTTCCTCGTTTGCATACACAATATCCACAACGGTTCCTGTCGAACCATTAACTAAACCAAATTATGTGCATATATTTTTCCTCAACATTACCCTTGATTCCTTAGACAGCAACACTGTTTTTTGCAAACCTTTAGCTTCATCGGAACTCGCATTCTCAGCTGTTCGACTCTTATTATCTGACAAAACACGAGCAATAGGATACCCAAGTTTTTTAAGTCGTGTATTGTTATAAGCAGCAGCATCCTCTTTTCTTGGAAACAAACGGATCGCATTCTTGAAGTTTTCTTGCTCTTCACTTGTGAGCTTCATGTATTCTCTACTTTTAAACAACTCCCAATCTTGTATGGTAGATTTC
The DNA here is from genome assembly GCA_023529015.1 of Papaver nudicaule. Lineage (NCBI taxonomy): Eukaryota > Viridiplantae > Streptophyta > Magnoliopsida > Ranunculales > Papaveraceae > Papaver > Papaver nudicaule. The sequence continues at coordinate 1,597 of JAJJMA010176902.1, forward strand.
CCATCACTCAATCTTAACAATGCTTCTCTATAACGTTTTTCTTCTGTTCCCGACTGTCGGAAGACTTCTTGAAGATAGACACAATGCTCAAATGCCGAGTATGCAGCAAAGCCAGTGAGCTCCAAGTCTCGGTCTCGACCACCTTGACATATAGCGGAGAATCAAACACTGGCGGAAGCTGTCGAATATCACCAACAAGCACAATTGAAACATTTCCAAACGGCTCATCAGTTGCAAAAATATCTCGACACCGAAGATCAATGTTTCCAAGCATTCGTTTGCCAATCATGCTGTATTCATCAATAATTATCAACTTTGTATCAGCGAAATCGACCTGCATACATACACTTTAATCAGACACAAATAATCCTTTTTGATGACCATACTAATAACTCTACTTCAACTATAAAATAAGAAATAATAGTTTGGGAAATTACCTGCATACCACCGCATTGTTGCGCCTGCAACTTTTTATAAGAGTGATTCCTATTAGTAGTTATGGCAAGCTCATGGTGAATGGTGGAACCCCCAATGTTGAAAGCAGCTACACCGGTGGGAGCCATGATCCTTACAGCTTTGTCGTTCCCGAACATCTCTCTTGCTAAACGAACTAGAGCGTTGATCAAAGTAGATTTTCCAGTGCCTGCTCCACCACTGACAATCAAACGGATGCTTAAACCATCCTTCAGAGATTTCTGAACCAGATTCAGAGCTGTTTTTTTTTTTAATCGGACAAAACAGTAATACTCGTATCTGGACCAGTGCTTGAACGTAAAACATGCCCTGTATTTCCTAATGTGCTGGTGAATGCTAAGTGATCCTCGGTTAAAGGAAAACTGCGGAATCCTTCTGTCCACTCACGGTTGACATCAATTGACCTTAATCCGAGATCAACATCGTCTATTGGCCAAAATTGGGTTTCATTCCTGCCGCAATCATCCTTTCCTCTTGGAATTCCTCTTCTGGCTCAATTTCTTCGCTGAATTCATCCTCGACCATGGGAAGTTCAATATCTTGATTTTCATTTGCGTAGGGAAGCTCGGCATAACACTCTGCCCATGTCTGGAAACCCCTTTTCGCTTCATCCACACTTCTGTAACAGCTTTTCAATAACACTTGTTGTCTACAGAAAGATTCGAACTGATCAGTATTTGGTATCACTTTATCTCCAATTTCAGGTATAATCCTGACAACAACCTCGGCTCTGTATTTCTTCCACCTTCCACGATCAAAGTGATGTGTCTTTGCCACTTCTATCAAAGTCATATCCCATAAGTTCTATGGCCTTTCCAAGTATCGTCTAAAGAAGGTAGGATTCGTTACCCCGTGTTCTCCACTGCCAACATGTCGCATCCACCGCAGCTGAGAGGAGAATAAGCTTGTCTCACTGAGGTTCAGAAGCACTACCTTTCTAGATGATTTTGTCGGAGGATAACTCATCAAAATACGGCAATCTTCTTGCGCGGATATATCCCTCTCTGATGCACTTTTAATTAACAGCCGTTTGATAACCGATGAGGAATAGTGACAAGGTCGCAGCTGATCATCAACAATCCCACGCAGAGTATCAATAAAAATTTTGGAAGCAGGTTCGGACTTTGCTGCATACTTACCAATGTACTTAGTAATGGAATCCACGGTCGTTACAGGAGACCAGTCGATATTCCCTCTCCATGCTTGTAGGACAGCTCGGTTGTGAGAATTCACCCGTGCATCGTTTCTACAACCGATAAATCTATACATATTGTTGTCTGCAGGTTCTTCGACAATCTTAGAAGCATTTGAAATTTCTCTCAAAAATCTGAATCGACAAACCTACACGAATGTTCAATTGGAATGTAATTCTAGCTGTGTGAAATGAAAATCTTTCCAAAAATTATAATGTGACGAATTCAATCAACCAAAGAATCGGGGTTTTGTGACTATTAAGACAAACTTGTTTCTTTGTTATTTTACTCCTCCTCTGGCAGTACCTTCTGCATTTTGTGTGCCTCATCACATAGTTAACCAAAGAAGCGTAATCATTGTCATCATCTTCGACATTTGATCCCACATCAATCTTCTTCGCACACAGATGATCATGTATGTTGATTTTGAAAGCTGGATTGGGGTTTGTCGTGCACAAAAGCTTGTCAAAGTAGTCACATATCACCTTCCGTACTGCCTCATCTGTGAAATCATCACAAGAAACAGGTCTATCCTTGAGCCAAAGGAAGCCATGGACATGCCCACTACCTCTGTTCTGCCATTCATATCTCCACCAATAATCAACTACGGAAAACTCATCCTTCAAAAATTCATTGAAAAACACATCTACCCTCTTCTGCAAAAACCAAGAAGCAACTAACGGGTTCTCATTTAAAAGTCTTCCCCTTTTCGCCTTCTTTCATTGGGATCCAGACTTCCCAATCTATTTTCCGGGTCAAGAATCTCATAAAGTTCTGGCCATTGCAAATCGGCCCCACTAAGGGTGAAAAAAAATAGTGGGTGCACCCAATTGCTTGACCATTGCTTCAAGTTCTTTTAATTTACTGTACCAGTAAGCTCTTGAACCTATAATCTGCTTTGCATAGTAAGAATCACGCGACGATAATTTAATGTCTCCGGAGCAAACCATGTTTCGAATTTGTTCGATTGAGAGGTCACGATCTGGTAGATTAAGCTTCACATAGACGGATCCCAAAGACAACGCGTGCCACCTGGTTACTGAGTTGAGTGCGAAATAACTGAATCTGGAATCCACCGCGAAACGTCAATCCTGATATCTCATTAGGTGTTGAAAATACTGACGTTCACCGACCTTTCGAGGTCTATCCTGTCTCAGATCAGCAGTACCTTTCGGGAAGAGACAGGGAAAAGCCATAGTAATGTAACTGTTTGTCTTAAACTCATCTACAACTTCACCTGTGAAAGGAAGATCCGCAGTAGTCTTATCTGCTTCGACTGCATCCAAAGCTCTCCTGATACACTTCTGCTGATCTGGTTGTACAAATGCACCCATGGTACCTACAAAATCATGCATTCAGAGAACGATGATGACTTAGCTTCCTATGTATTCAATAATATTCATGGTTTATGAAAGGGTTAGACAACCTTTCAGTAATAACAGAAAGAGACATTAAAAGAATTGTATGGACAAGCACATAATTAGCAAAGTGAAAAGTAAAGAAAAACAGAAAAAGAATTGTACCTGCTGTCTGGAATTCATCGACATGGATAACATTTTCTTCTTGCAATTCTGTAGGCCCATTGTAGTCGTCGTCTTGGTCTTGCAACTTGTCATCATCTTCATTCATGTACGGAAGGTCATCAGGGACATCATTTTCAGGCAAACTATCAATGTTAACATCACTAATTTTTATATTCCGATAATACTCATGATTCTCTTTCAACCACAACAAAGCTTGTCGAACAAATTCTCGATGTACTACAAACTCCTTTGTCGATCTACTACCAGACCTGTTCACAATAAAAATCGTAGACAAGTCACTTGGTTTATGCGGAAGAACCTTTGCAATTTCATTAACATCCTGTACAAAATTGATGACGTTTCCTCCGTACTTAAATTGTTGTCCTTTAACTCTATACACGAACATCATCGGATGGACGCGGGCAATCAAAGCTTCTCAAGATCAGTCAATCGAGACAACACTTCTGGCACATCTCCTGGATCCATGTTGTTTGCATTACTAAACAACAAAATTCCTCCTGGATGTTTCTTTTTATCTTTCTCACAAAAGCTACAAATCCCTTTAGCTGGAATATCAAGAAACTTTTGAGCCCGTCTAATCTCATCCATTGATTTTCTGAACTTTTGAGCATTGGATGGATGAGAAGTCATATTTGGTTGAGCTTTTCTACGACGATGATTTCTTTGGTGCACGTTAAAAATGGCTCGCTTAACAATTCTTCGGTGCATTGTACCTGATGTACGATATCTTCGTTGACGTGAAAGTGGGGAAGGCCGAAGAGATTATACTGTTAACTGAGCATCGAACAGGTTTCCTCATCACTTTCTTCTAAACTCATTGTCGACCTAAAACATAATATGCAGTGTTTAACAAAACAGTTCTGGAACTTACAACATGATATGCTTGACTACTTAATTAAGTTCACAAAACTATATGGTTTAATAGATACATTGTATGCCTAACCAATGTCCTACCCTTAACAAATGCGTAACCAATGTCAAATTGATGAATAGAGTTTTTGAAGGATTACCTCACAATTCCATTTGAGGCAGTCGCTTTCGCTATGTTTGGGGAGCCATATATTACTGGCACTTTGGAGCCTTGTGAGAAGTGACTTTGTGTAATGCAGTATTCGATTCTTACGTAGTCGATTCCTACGCAGTCGTGCGCATCTTGCAATTCTGTCTTGCTCTACTTCTTGCTTAGATTTAAGACTCTCCATCAAACTCGAAAAGATGTGTTTCACAGGAATTTCAAAACACACAACTTCACTTTTCATTTTCTTTTGAGGCTGTTTAACACACTCACACACACACACCAAAAAAAAAAAAAAAGAGAGAATCATTAACTTAATATCCAGACAAACAACTATACTTTAACTATCAAATAAGCAATAATAGTTTAGAAAACATACTCGGTTGTCGTGTGGAACAGACTTCACTTTTCTCTTTCGATCTTGAACTTGTTGATCAAGTACTACGGTTCTTTGGGAGGGAATTTGCGCCTGCGGTGTTAATCTTTGACTCCTACGCAGTGGTACAATTGTGACAAACTTCGTTTTTCTTTTTCGATCCTGAACTTGATGATCAATTTCTATGGGGCTTTGCGATGGACCTGAGTGTTTTCTATATTTGATCCGTGATGTACTGGGGGAAAGTGTTCATAATCTTTCGGATTGAGCTCCAGATTGTGAACAATGGCATCGTTTGATCAAAGCTGATGTCCACATTGAAAAACAAACACGTAGAATATAAGGAAGATCGGGCGACCACTGAGTTGACTCAGTTTTTCCAAAAATTCCTTCCAAAATCAATCATCCCTTCATGATTTGATCATCCTAAATCGGTATTTTGATCGTGAAGAGTCTTATTCAAATGAAGATGCAAGTTAACACAGTTTCCAACTCTTCCAATCTTTCATTCTTTCAACCTGGTTAATCATCATGTTAGGATAAATCATTTAATTATACCTCATCTAGTTAGAACCAATCTTCATACATCATAGATAGAATATATATTTAGCAGTAGATGCATAAAAATTGTGTTTCTTTGTAATATATTTAAACTAGATTGGAATCTGCCATTTGAGTCTAAAGACTCAACAAAACTGCATGTATCAGCATTCATCTCTAGGTGTTTAGACAAATGATTTGGTTTGCTCTTGTATAACTATACACCTTTCAATACTCACTGTTTTCTTGTTACTTTTTCCTTTTACCAAAAGTATTTTTTCTCTCCATGTCTAACTGAATCCCTATGGCTCTCCCTAGCGTTTGCAGATTGTTTCACCGTATCATCATGGCGTTTGCCCCACATCCAACAATGTCTTTTGCGTTTGCTTCCATTGGTTTAATGCTAGTTTTAGCAATGATTTTCAGGATCAATTGTTTACTTAACAGTTTCATCAGTGTTATGCAAGTTCTCAATATCTCTGTTGGCTTCCTGGTCGAGTTAGGAAACAGATTCGGTCAACATAGCTTCCCACAATTACGCCAAATTCAAATTTCAAAAATTCGTTACAAAAATAGGAAAGTTAGTAAATTCCCCTGGTGTTCTGCCGTCATCCTCTGGATCACCATAATTCTCATTAAATTCCAAAACCTAGGAAATATAGGAGAATCCTCTATTCTTAGAAGTTGTGAAACTATGGATATTCAGAACCACACCCAACCCTTAATCATCTTCTCATTACTGTCGCTAAAGCCAAAACTCTACCCTAATATCAAGATGGATAGCACAATCTCTGCTTCAACATCAACATCGAAAGGAGTTGTCCAAATCACTGACAAACTCCAAGAAGCAAATCTGGAGCAAGAGAAAGGAAAGGAGTATCTGGTAGACCTCGATGAAGTTGAAGAAGAAGAGGATGATATGGAAATACAGGTGATTGGTACCATTTTTGCTCAAAACAAAATGACTGAGAGGAATGTGGCACGTCATCTGAGGAACACTTGGCCCTTCATCCCTGCTGATGAGGTTGTGGTGCTTGAAATTGAAAGGAACGTGATGGTATTCACAGTGAAAAAATAGAGTGTTGTGAAGAAAATATTCAAGGAAAGACCATGGTCAGTTGATGGGATCCTGATGATGGTACATATGTATGATCCAACATCAACATACAAGGAACTGGACTGGGAGCACAAGATTTCTGGATCTGGCTACATAATCTATTGCCAGAACACTATCATCATGATGCAGCCAAGGAGATGGGAGCTGTTATGGGTGAAGTTATTGTTGTAAATCCACCAGTTGGACTACCAGAACCGGGTGATTGCTTTATAGTTTGTGTGTGCACAAAGATATCTTTTCCAATCCTAAGAGGAATAATGGCAGTAACTGCAGCCAAGACCACCAAGTGGTACAAATTTTTCCATGAGAAGCAACCTCATAGAATTTGCAGAGACTGTTATGTAATAACTCCTCATGACAAGAAACAATGCATGAAGAATCAAGAACTTCTCGAAGAGCAACACAAAAAGGAGCAGCCAAACTTAGGATTGTTAAACAAATTGGGAACTTATTAACAATGTCCAAACCCAAAAACTATGCTGTGAAATTTACCCCCTTTGTTCCCCCTCAAGATGGCTTTAAGATAAGTGAATCTAGCAACACTACATATGAAAATCCATCTTTTGAAGCAGATGCCAGCTCAGCTAGGCTAGGTAAAAGATATAGGGTCACTAGGAATGAGAGAGGAGATATCTCTGGAGATGGTCATAACACTGATGGAACTCATGAAATCATGTCAATAGACCATGCCTTGGATGTGAATCAAAGAGGTGAAACTAGGAGAAAACTAGAGGGAGAGAAGGTAATATCAAAACTACATCTCAATTCTCAGTTTTACAATCATTCTGTGTTTTATACTCACTTCTTTACATATGCTTGGTTTACCTATTTTCATTCAATTTTTTTGTTCTAAAAACTTCGCTAGAAATCCTGATTGCATTTATTTCTTTTCCCTAAGGAAGCCATTTAGGAATTTATTGCATAGTAGTTATAGGTCACACTGCTTGTTAAATATCTCTCATACAAATCTAGTTGTAGGAATTAATTCTCACATAGACATTAATCCAGTATCATCATTAAAACTGCATTCAGGTGACTACAATTTCACTGCTTCCTATCAGAAGTCTTGACATCCTAGGTCTGAGATACACCATAATAGGAACCATAAGATGAAAATTCTTTCATGGAATGTACAGGGATTTAGGTCCCAAACAACAAGAAATCACCTTAAAGATCTCATACGTGCACAAGACCCAGACATAATTTTTCTTTGTGAAACTAAGTTGGATTCTAAGAAAGTGTCTCCCTTGCTAAGACAGTATAAATTCCCAAATATAGCCATTCTAGATTCAGTTGGCCTTTCAGGTGGTCTTGTATTAATGTGGAAAAGCGGTTTTAGCTACGAAATTGCATACAAAGAAAACAATATGATTCATGCCTTAGTACAAGCTGACCCTAGCAAGCCAGAATGGCTGCTTAGTTGTGTATATGGCTACTCCAATGTGCAGAAAAAGAAGGCGCAATGGGAATTTGTCCAAGAGCTGGGTCTGAACATTCAACAGCCGTGGGTTCTAATTGGCGATTTAAACATTCATCTAAAGGATACTGTGAGCTTTGTTTCATCCAATACTTCATGTTCAACAGATGGAGGTGTGCAAGCAATGCTTTCCTCAGTGGGTTTTGAAGATATAGGCTATGTAGGGAGAGATTTCACATGGTCAAATAACAATGAAGGTACTGGCACAAAACGATCGAGAATCAATATGGCGTTGGTTAATGAAGAATGGACCAACAGTTGCGCTAATTCAAAGCTATATCATCTCACTCAAATTGGAAGCGACCATTGCCCTATTCTCTTCAACACAGATACTTCACAAACTAAACTGTGGAAACCATTTCGTTTCTTCTACACTTGGTTGCGGGACAAAACATGTGCATTACAAATTGCAACAGCGTGGGAGGCTAGTGTTGAGGGTTCTCCTGGCTACAAACTTGCCAAGAAGCTGCGATTCACAAGGCAAGCTCTGAGTATTTGGAACAAGGAATACATTGGAGATATAAATGTAAGGGTTAATGAGCTACAAGAGCAACTTCAGATCTTACAATCACAGCCTTCGTCTCTTGAGACAAATGAGAAAATCTCTCAAGTCAGCAAAGACATTCAAAAGTGGCACCAAATCCAATATGAATTCAACAGACAAAAGGCCAGAGATACTTTCATGCAGGATGTTGATTACAACACAAAATATTTTCATACCACTACAAACAGGAACAGGAGGAATAATATTGATAGTTTGAAAAACCAAGCTGGAAATTGGATCTCAAGCAGGGAAGAGATGGCTTTGTAACGCCCCAAAAATCGACTTGCTTAGAGGTCAAAGGCACAATCTACATTATGAGGCATTAAGGATCTAATACATACATTTAAACCCTAATTTACAAGTTCAATCTACAGATTAACCCCAAATCTCAACCCTCTCTGATATCTGATAAATGAGAACCTCTCAAGTGATATAAATATAGATATATGTTGTTATAATTTTTCCGAGAGTACAGATGTAAGGTATTACACAAGACCTAATTCGATTAAGTGTTGAACTATGAAACGAAA